>JAQZBX010004357.1:0-60731 GCA_029593785.1 Cabassous unicinctus | reverse complement strand
GGCACATCTCGTCTTGGCTCTCCCTTGTGTCACTCTCCTGTTACATCATCATCTTGTTGCATGGCTCACAGGGCCTGATGGCTCACCCACTCGCGGGGCCTGATGGCGCACCTGCGCATTGCCCGCATGCCTTCTATATTTTACTTTTTTTTAATTTTCATTGGGAGGTCCCGGAGATCGAACCCAGGTCCCTGTATGTGGGAGATGGACGCCCAACCACCTGAGCCACATCCATCCCCCTGCTATATCTCTTAAGGTTGAACAAAGATACCTAGAGTTACAGTCTTTTCCCATCCAGGATGGTCATATAATAAATCAGGCTTAGTTTATCACCAGCATTCTAAAAACCAGACCTAGGGAGAAACACGCATGGTTTCTAATATAGTGAATGTTTAGCCTACCCTGATTATCACGAAATCAGGACAGCAATAATATTTGCATAATAAATGTCTTTTAAATTGAATTATCTTGGGAAGCTGATGTGGCTCAAGCAACTGGGCTCCCATCTACGATATGGGAGGTCCTGAATTCAATTCCCGGGGCCTCCTGGTGAAGGCAAGGCTGGCCCACACTGTGGAGAGCTGACATACCGTGCCGCAGAGAGCTGACACAGCAAAAAAAGGAAGACGCATAGGAGAGACAGTGAGAGACACAGCAGATCAGGGAGATGAGGTGGCTCAAGAAATTGAGCACCTTTCTCCCACACCAGAGGTCGCAGGATTGGTTCCCGGTGCCTCCTAAAGAGAAAGATGAGAAGAAAAAGACCAGCAGACACAGCAAGAATACACAGTGAATAGACACAGAAAGCAGACAGCAAATACAAACAATAACAAGGGCGGGGGAGAAGAACAACAAGGGGGTGGGGAGAAATAAATAAAATAAATCTTTAAAAATAAATAAATAAATTGAATTATCGTAAAAAGTAATTTATTAATGGTTTGCCTCAAAACACACACATGCAGAAAAACCTTAGGGGAAGTTTGAAGAGAAGCCTACAGTCTTAACTGTTGTCTTTTCATGGATTTTAATCCTAGACAGACAACATGGAGAGGCATAGCATCGGATGGGCACAGTGAACTTCCATAAGATAAATACAAAAAAGAGGTAGGCAGTGAATAGACAAGGGGGTGAATGAATCAGGACTTCTGACTGCAGAAGTTGAGGTGGAAAAAAAAAAAAAGGTACAAAAAATTATATTGGTTCATAGAATTGGAAAATCCAAGGGGTGTATCTGACTAAAGGCAAAGGTGAGTCCAGGATTTCAATTTATATCACTTGGATGTTCCATACACATCCCAAACCTTACATGTTAAAACCTGAGCTTCTCCAAAATCCGTCTCTCCTGCATTGTCTGCGTCACAGTAAACGGCAGTTCCATCCTTCTGTCATTCAGACCAAACACACTAGTCATCCTTGAGCTTTCTCTTTCTCTGGCCCCTACATCCAATCCTGCATCATACTGTGGAGTCTACCTTCAAACTATGTCCTGAATTGTCTTACTACCTCTCCAATACCTCACTACCTCGACAACAGCCCTTGGCTTCCTAAGGTCTACTTTCAACATCAGTGGGATGCTTTAAATTAAGTCACATCATGTCACTCTTCCACCCAAAGCCCTCCAATGCCTTCTCTTCTCATGCCACGTAAAAGCCTCCAAGGTGCTATGCGCTACCCTTATTTCTCCGACCTGTCTCCTGCTCTCCCCTCACTCACTCTGCTCCAGCCACACTGGCCTCTGTGCTCTTCCTCAGACACACTGAGCATGCTCCCACCTCAAGGCCTATTCATGTGCTAATCCCTTTGCCCAGATGCTCCTCCTCCAGAAATCCACATAGCTCACATCCTCACATCCTCCAAGTCTTTTTACAAATGTCACTTTCTCAGAGGGGCCTTTCCAGGCCATTCTTTGAAAATTGCAACAATCCCAATCAGCACCACCCAGCATTCCCTCTTCTCCTTCCTCATTATTTATCTCCACAGCACCTATCACTATCTGACATGCCATATAATTTACTAATGTGTTGTTTTAATTGTCTCTCTCCCACTAGCATGCAAATTCCTTTCTGCTTTGGAAGATACTAATATGCAGAATGCAGAAATGATGGGCAGCTGCCCGTCCCCTCATCTGCATTGGACCATGTCACCTAGGACAAAATAAAGACCTTTCAGGTTTTTCCAGTGTCCCTTTTTCAAATTTGGGATCTGGCTACAAAAAAAGACACCATCCTT
This sequence comes from Cabassous unicinctus, assembly GCA_029593785.1. Lineage (NCBI taxonomy): Eukaryota > Metazoa > Chordata > Mammalia > Cingulata > Chlamyphoridae > Cabassous > Cabassous unicinctus. Next base: position 58,502 of record JAQZBX010004357.1, on the reverse strand, counting down.
CCCCCCGCTGGGAGGGCTGAAGACATTTTCTTCCTTCCTCTTCCAGTCAAAACACAGAAATTCTCTGACCTATCACCTCATACAAATAGACCCCAGAGATATGTGTCTGTCATCATGGGCCAGGATGGGGGTGGACAGGCAGAAGGAAATGGCCTCACCACCTGGTGTCTGCTTGGGCTCAGTGGGGACCAGGACCATCCAACTGTGAAAGAGACTGCTGGTTGGCCAACAATATCCACTCTCCCTTCTTTAATAATAAAACTCCTGTGTCTTAGTTGGGCAGCCGATCTAGCTATGGGAATAAATTCTGGCCAATAGGAGATAAATGTGATGATGTGTACCACCTACAGGCCATGCCCCTAAAAAGACATGAGCATGGGAAGCGGATGTGGCTCAAGTAATTGGGCTCCCGTCTACCATATAGGAGGTCCAGGGTTTGAGTCCCAGGGCCTCCTGGTGAAGGCAAGCTGGCCCACGCAGAGTGCTGGCCTGCACAGAGAGCTGGTGCAGCAAGATGACACAACAAAAAGAGACACAGAAGAAAGACAATAGGAGACACAGCAGACCAGGGAGTTGAGGTGGTGCAAGAGATTGAGCGCCTCTCTCCCACTCCAGAAGGTCCCAGAATCGGTTCCCGGTGCCGTCTAAAGAGAAGGCAAGCAGACACAAAAAAACACACAGAGAGTAGACTGTGAGCACAAAACAACGAAGGGGGAGGGGGAGAAATAAATAAATAAATAAATCTTAAAAAAAGACATGAGCATGTGCTTCCCTGACCCTTTTCCCCTCTGGCTTGGGAAATGGCAAGAACTGATCATCTGCCTTGGACCCAGAGATGGGAGCTCTGTATGGAGGGCACCACTGATACACTAGGACACCCTACTAGCCCTGAGCTGTTACCTACTTACCTCTGAGCTGTTATGTCAGGGAGAAATAAACTTCTATCTTGTTTAAGCCTTTGTACCTGGAGGTGCTTTTTTACAGCCATTACCTTAACTAATACAACAATTATGTTCAGAATGTCTTCCTTACCAATGAGTATTTCAGGAGCAAAGGAAAATAACTAGAGGTTGTGGGAAGAAAATAGAAGAGAAATTAAGGACTCCATGTTCCAGATCAAATCCTGCCACTTAATGTTGGGGGATTTTGGCACCCTAAAATGTTAGAGTTGCTATTTGTACTGATAAGGAATAACCTCAAGATAAATTGCCAATATGCTACTATACAAATATAAATATAATTATAAATATAGACTGTTTCTGAAAGAATACCAACAAAATTGCTACTAGTGGCTGCCTCTGCAGATGGGAACTGGGGAGAGTGTTGGAGCAAAGAGTTTACTTTTGGTGCCTTTTGAATGTTATTCCGTGTGCACCTATCCAAAAGAAATATTAGTGTGCTCTAAAATATGAACTAAAATAAATTGATAGAGAAGGCTAGAACCTTAGCTATTAACTGGGAACTATCCTTCATCTCACATAACTGTGACCATAGACAGTGGGGCAATGAGAAAAATGCAATATCTTTTAAAGCCAATGTTAACCTTCTGAAATTGGAAATGCAATATTGCTCTTGGACATACATATGTATAGCTTTTGAACAGGATGCAGGAAAAAGCAGGCCTTTCCTCCACTGCATTTGCTGTTTGTCTCCAGTGGAGGCAGGAATCAGCAGCAGCTTAGCCTCCTAGAAATTAGTACCCTTCCCTCCTTACCCCTCTCCACACACACCATCATCACCATCATTTTGCAAGGCTCATTCCACACTGAAGGGGTTGCCAAGTCTATGTGGGGACAGCCCACCCCAGCACTCATTCCACTGATCCGTGCTGTCTTCCACCCATTCCTCAGTACCACAGTCAATATTTCATCTGGGAGCTAAAATTAAATCATCATCCCCTTCTGTGAGCAGCACTACTCCCGAAATAAAAATTTTACAACATTAGGTTGGAGGAGGATCACTTAGCATTTGAAAACACTTCCCCTGTGACCTTGAGCTTTTACCGCTGGAAGCCGAAATAAAATCTCTGAGGCAAGATTTATGAATAAATAATTAACCATGAAAATAAAATCAGCACTGAAAGAGAAGTTGGTCTATTCCATTTACAGCCAAAGTTTCATTTGTGAGTGTCACTCTCTCTTTTCTACCCACAGCATTTTCAAGAGGAAAAATAAAAGAATTTCCAAGATGCAAAGGTCTGATTTAAACACAGGAGCCATAAAACATTAGGACAGATTCTGCACAGCCTGCCTATTTCATGGGCTCTCCTGGGGCCTCAGACATTACTCACTGTTCGTTATCTTCAGTGCTGTCATCTCCCCATCCTTCCCGCCCCTTCCTAACAAGAGCAGGGAAGTGTTTTCCCAGAGGTCTAGGAGCCAGCCTACATTTTTCCCAGCTCAGGGTTGGAGGACAAAGCAGGAGTACTCAGGTCCTCCAGAGAAGACCTTGGGCTCATATAACCCTCTATCTACTGCCTCACCTCAGAAAGAGGCTCTCTGAGAACAAATGCCCAATGATATAAAAATGATGGCTTTGGGGAAAGTCCAGCTCACTTTCCAGGCAACTTTGAAAATAACCACAAATAAAGGGAGGTCCCCCCCACACCTTTGAATGAAAATGCTACATTCATAGGAAATCAGTCCCTTGTCTTTAATCCTGACTTTAACCCTGATAAGTAAGCTCTCTGGGAAGAACTGAAGAGTGATAGAGCAATCAGGCAAGATGAAGAAATAAAAGGCACCCAAATAGGAAAGGAGGAAGTAAAACTGTCATTATTTGCTGATGGATGATATGATCCTCTATGAGGAAAATCCCAAAAAAATCCACAACAAAGCTACTAGAACTGAGAGATAAATGTAGCAATGTGGTGGGATACAAAATTAATACACAAAAATCAGTAGCTATACTGATGTACACTACTGATGAGCAATCTGAGGAGGAAGTCAGAAAAAATCACATTTATATTAGTGACTAAAAGAATCAAATATTTAGGAATAAACTTAACCAAGGACATAAAGGACCTGTATTCAGAAAATTACAAAACATTGCTAAAAGAAACCAAAGAAGACCTAAATAAATGGAAGGATATTCAATGTTCATGTATTGGAAGACTAAATATCACTAAGATGTCAATTCAATGCAAACCGATTTACAGATTCAACACAATCCCAATAAAAATCCCAACAGCTCTTTTGCAGAAATGGAAAAGCCACTTATCAAATTTATTTGGAATGGTAAATGGGCACCTAATAGCCAAAAATGTCTTTAAAAAGAAGAACAAAGTTGTAGAACTCTCACTTCCTGACTTTAAAGCATATTACTTAGCTACAATGGTAAAATCAGCATGGTACTGGCATAAAGACAGACAAATTAACCATGGAACTGAATTGAGAATTCAGAAACAGACCCTCACATCTACAGTCAAATGATTTTTGATACGGCTGTCAAAAATCTGGGCCAGAACAGTCTATTTAACAAATGGTGCTGGGAAAACTGAATACGCATATCTAAAAGAAAGAAAAAGAACTCCTATCTTACACCTTTTACAAAAATTAACTCAAAATAGATCAAGGACCTAAATATAAAAGCCACAATCATAAAACTTCTAGAAGAAAATGTAGGGAAACATCTTCAAGATCTTGTGGTAGGTGGTGGTTTCTTAAGCCTTACAACCCAAAGCATGAGCAATGAAAGAAAAAATAGATCAAGGGACCTCCTCAAACTTAAACACTTTTGTGCTTCAAAAGACTGTCAAGAAAGTAAAAAGGCAACCTACTCAATGGGATAAAATATTTGGAAATCACGTATCTGATAAGGATTTGATATCCGTTATATAAAGAGATCATACAACTCAATGATGAAAAGAGAAGCAACCCAATTTAAAAACGGGCAAAAGACTTGAATAGACATTTCTCCAAAGAGGAAATACAAATGGCCAAAAAGCACATGGAAAAATATTCAATATTACTAGCTCTAAGAGAAATGCAGATCAAAGTTACAATGAGATATCATCTCATACCTCATAGAATGGCCATGATAAAAATTAAAAAAAAAACCAGAAAACTACAAGTGCTGGAAAGGATGTAGAGAAATAAGAACACTACTTCACTGTTGGTGGGAACGTAGAATGGTGCAGCCTCTGTGGAAGACAGTTTGGCAGTACCTCAAGAAGCTGAATATAGAACTGCCATATGATCCAGCAAACCCATTACTAGGAATATATTCAGAAGAACAGAAAGCAAGGATGCGAACTGACATTTGCATATTGATGTTCATAGAAGCATTATTCACAACTTCTAAAATATGGTATCAGCCAAAGTGTCCATCAACTGATGAATGGATAAACAAAATATGGTGTATACATACAATGGAATACTATTCAGCTTTAAGAAGAAATGAAATCAGGATGCATATGACAACATATATGAAATTTGAGTATTTTATGTTGAGTGAAATAAGCCAGAAACAAAAGGACAAATATTGTATGGTCTCACTAATATGAACTAAAATGATGAGTAAACTCTAGAGTATATAGGTTACTAGGAAACAGAATGTGGGTTGAGAATGGGAGATGACACTCAATGTATGTAGAAATTTAATAAGGTTTATTATAAAAGTGTGGAAATGAATAGAGTTGATGGTAACATATTATAGTGAATATAACACACTGCTGACATAAGTGAGATTGTGGCTGAAAGGGGTAGTCTGTGGACTTGAATGTCAATTGAAACTAGAGAATAATCTAGGGTATATGTATAACGTAGTGATTTTGGTGGTGGATGAAGATTGTGGTTAATAGTATAAATATAAGAATGTTCTTTTACAAAGTGTTAAGAATATAGTGATACATGGGAAAATTATAGCTAATGTAATTTATGGGTGATAGTTAACAGTAATATTGTAATATTTTTGTAGCAAGGCATAGAAGATATATCAATTCTAAGAGATAACTATGGGGGGATATCAGGGAGTAAGGGATTTTTCCTTTTGGAGTAATGAATATGTTCTAAAATTGACTGAAGTGATGACAGCACAACTCTGTGATCAAAATCAGACTCCTGGGTATACACTTTGAATGGATTATACAAACCATGTATAATACAGGGAATCCAGTGGTGGAAGATGGACTGTGGTTAACAAGACAACTATGAAATGTTCTCTCATGAACTATAATAAATGTATAATACTAATATAGGGTGTTGGGAAGCGGGTGTGGCTCAATGGATAGAGCCCCCGTTTACCATATGAGAGGCCCCGGGTTCGCTTCCCAGGGCCTCCTTGTGAGGGCAGGCCGGCTCGCGCGGCGCCGTGGGCTGATGCGGCAAGACCTCACAGCAAGGGGGAGATAAGCAGACACAGAGAAGACACGCAGCGAATGGACACAGCAACACAAGCGGCAAGGGGGGGATAAATAAATAAATAAATAAATAAATAAATAAATAAATAAAATATATAGGGTGTTAATAATCAGGTGGGTTGGGGCAAAAATACACCAAATGTAAGATATGGGCTACAGTTAGTAGTAATATTTTGACAATGCTCTTTCATAGTTTGTAACAAATGTTTCACCACAATGCAAAGTGTTGGTGGTGGGGTGATGTGTGGGAGCCTTGTATGATGATAAGCATGTTTGTTTTGTAATTTCACAACTTTTACTATGTGCATATTGTTTACATAAGTTCATGTAAGAATGATAAACATCAATAAAATTTTATTTTAAAAAAGAGTGATACTTTCCCCTAATGTGCTCAGCTCCTGACTCACCATGCTGCCCATCTCCATTCAGGCAACTAGAACATTCCAAGTGTGAGGGGAGAGGGGCCCAAAGAAAGAAAGCAGGGGTGGAGGAAGACTTTCTGGACCTCCAGCGGGCAGCAAGGAGCCAAGGGATCCTCGAACACTTCTCAGGTTTCACAGTCAGTGAGGAAAAATAAAAAACCTTTGAACTGCTTTTTCCCAAAGCTGAAAGTCTATGCGTTTTATTTTATTTTATTTTATTTTCACAGCTCTTATTGTTTTTCTTGAAACTGCTCTAATCTGCCTCCCTGCTGGCTCCCTTTTTACCATACATTCTCTGTAGCAAGATAATAGTTCAAACTCTACTGAAGCCAAACCACCTGTCAAGGATCAGAAAGTAGCCCTTCCTGGCCCCCTCCTCTGGGTCAGCTCCTCCTCCCGGAGGGAGAAGAGAGGTGAGGAGCACAGAGTGTCCCAGGAGCATTTGGGCCTGGAAGGATTCCTGGTGAAAAGCCCTGTTCCTGGGAATAAAAGCAGCAGACACCCTCTTCCCATCAAAGGAAGCCTAATGGATCGTAATCTCTCTCACATCCAGCAATCTTCCCTTCAGAAACAAGGTCCATTTTAAGAATTCCTCCAGCACTAGTGTGGCCTCTCCAGATTCTTCCACATTCAAGATTCTGGGATTTCTGAGCTTCTTTCCTGTAGCAGAAAGGCCTTTTGTGGGTTTGCATCTCCATGACATCTCCTAACATTGAATTTCCACCCTGAAGAATTATAAGAGATACTATAAGTAAAAGGACTTTGTAAACCCTAAAGCAGGAGATCAGCAGCTGTTTAACTGCTCCCTTCTGTGCCCCTATATTCCAGCCAAACTTAACTGCTGAGTAGTTCTCTTGTTCTTAAATCATTTTATTTGATTCTTGCCTTAAATATTTTAAGCAGCTTCACCGAGGTATAATTGACATATAATTAAATGCACACGTTTAAAGTGTACAATTTGATAAATTTTGATATATGTATAATCCCGTGAAAATGTCCACACAATCAAGATAATGAGCATATCCACCATCCCCCAAAGCTTCCTTGGACCCCTTTGTAAAACCTCTTAAATCCATTTAAGTAGTGGAAATAAAAGTGATTCTTGCCCTAAAGCTGACCATAACTAGCTCTGTGACTATGGCCTCTGCAAGTTTCCATTTCCTCACACGTTAAATGAGGAGGTTGGATTAAATTGATCTCACCTCGTCCTCTAAGCCAAGCCTTCCATGATTCTAGTCTTGAAACCAGCCTTTAAGGATGGATGGTTATACTTGGATTTTCTCATTGTTCTCTCTGCCCATAGAATATTCTCCAGTGATGGCATCCATAAGATACAGGTGGTGCCTTAGTTTGCCAGAGCTGCTGTCACATATACCACACAATGCCTGGGTTCAAACAATGGGGACTGAGGCTAGGGGGAGTCCTAAATGTAGATATTGGCGAGGCTCAGATTCTCCTCAAAGGCTGTAGCATTCTGGTGATGACTGCAGGCAATCTTTGGGGTTCTGTCACTTTCCTGTCACATGGTGGTGTCCTGTCTTTTCTCTTCCAGGTTCCCACCAACTTCCTCCTTCTTCCACCCTGTCTTCCAGTTTCTTCTCTTTACAACGGTTCCAGGAATCCAGATTAAGTCCCCCTGCTTCATCTGCCCACACTCTAACTAAAACTAGCATCTTCAAAAGATCCTATTTACAGTGGGTTCATATCCACGGGGACACTGATTGAGAACATGTCCAAATTTGGGTACATAACACAGTCTACCACCGATGGCATCATCATATTAAATTTTTCCCTGACAAAGCCTCTACCCTGTTGTCTTTTTTTCGAGCTGGCTTCAGGGGCACACAGCCAGTGCAGTCACAGAGGGCCCCATCCTATGCACTCGGGGTTTAATTCTCTGCAGTTGCTGTCTTGAAATTCTTAAATGTTTTCTCTGAATATGTATTTAGTAAGTGAAGTCCAATAGGACGAGGGAACAGGGGGCTTAGAGCCTTGGCTCACATGCAACCTCACCTCCCCCCACCTACCTCACACCCCCTTCCCAGATGGGTTATTGCTGCCCATTCTCTGTCCCCTGGTAACCTGGTCCCGCCCAACCTCCTCATTCCTGACTCCATTCCACATCCACAGCCACCCTCCATCTGGCATGGGGAAAGTCATGGTCAAACGCACACCCTGGGGCATCTTGAGACAAGGCAACACTGTGTCCATCCCTGCCCTGGGCTGGCAGCACTGTGGCAAGTCTGGTAGGTGATTCGGCAGGAGCCTCTCTCCCACCTCAATACCCCAGAACAGGTGAGGGCAACCGGCCTGTGGGAGGGGGTGATTAACCCCACACACACCCCTTCCAGCCCAGGCTCCACAATCTCACTTTGCACTGGGACCTGCAAATTGTGTAGCTGACCCTGGTCTCTAAGAATATACTTCATGCAAAGAAAGTGCCTGCAATAGCCCAGGAATCAACAGGACAGCCCCCACCTATGCCATATCAAGAAGTCCTGCAGGAAATAAAGTCTCCTGCTTTTAAAAACAATGGCTATTTGATGATCTTCTGCCCCTGGCCATCATGTCACCCAGAGGCAAGCAGGGACAAAGGAAGACTCCAACTCTTCAAGGCACAGCACAGAATGGTACTGGCGAAGCCGGAGCTGAACCGTAGCAAACTCCAGGTTGGATTCTTCCAGACTGCAAGAGTTGACACGTCTGAGTAGCTGGCATGCCTTCTTAGTGCACTTTCAGGTGGATGCCCAGCCCACCCCCCTCCAGATAGCTCTCCCACCACCTTCCTACGGCCAGAGCTTGCTTTAACAGAAAACTGCACCCATGAGTGACCCACCAGGAGGGACCACGCTTCCACAGCAATTTAGGTTGGCTCAAAACTTACATTAAGGAGTGAGCAAGTTTTGACTGGAGAGGAGAGAGAGAAAACTTAAGGCCCTTTGGCTGCAGAATGCAGTTGGGACATAGGAAAGAGGCTTGGAGAGAGAAAAGAAAAAGAAAGAGAATGAAGGGCCATCACAGAATGGGGGTTGGGGAAGGAGATAAAAGAAAACAGAAAAGAAGTTGGGGGATGCCCACCACTGGGGGGTCAGCATCCAGAGTCTCATTTGTTATCGAAATTAACCAGACAAATCGCTCCACCAACTAAGAACAGTCATGCACCACCATCCACGGAACCGAGAAAGAGCTATCAATCTGTCAGTCCTGTCCGTGTCCAGGTGAGGGTTCCCGTGTTGAATCAAATTAAGCCGCAGGCTCCACTCCTGGTGATGCCCTTCTGTCAATTCCTTTAAGTTTCAGCTTGGCAACCATACTTCCCCCAGAACCCAAAGACTTTGGTTTCCCGGAAGCTGCCCGGCAGGTCATGGGAATAATGCCGTGGCATCATTTATGGTTGGAACTATGATGGTATCTGATCGCCTTCGATGGTATCTGATCGTCTTCAAACCTCCGACTTTTGTTCTTGATTCATGAAAACATTCTTGGCAAATGCTTTCGCTCTGGTCCGTCCTGAAAAGAAAAGAGTGAAAGAACCAAAGGACAGCCTTTGCTGGCCCCACAAAAAGTATCCTGAAGCTGGAGAAATAGATACCTGTTTCAAAAGACCCCCTATCCCCAGTCTCAATCAGCAAGGTCAATTTTTCAATTTGGATACTTAAACCAATGCGCGCACACACACACATCTGCTGTCAAATGTCTAGTACTCTAACAACCTTCCCTTTGCTGCAACAAAGGCCAGCTTCTCCACCAAAGCAAGCTCTTCCAGGAATGAATTACCCACCTCCAACTGTGCCCAGGCCTGAATCAATACAACTTAACTGTGCTAAGCAAAATCCTGTCGTATCTGCAGGTCTTAATATCAGAAGCCTGTTAAGAAAGAAGAAATGAAGCAGCAATTGCTGCACCTCCCTGAAAAACAGCAATCAACTTAATGCTTCTTCAAATATATTCAAGCATGTTACAATGTTCACGCAAAATGGCAGATGGGTACTTAAAATCCTATTAGGATCTCCCGCCTAAATTATCACAACTCAAGCCCAACACTTGTAATCTCTTCTACAATTCTACTTTTGTAACAAAGTGCTATGGTGTTAGCTAATTTCTTGTATGGCAGAGGGCAAGGTAAGTTCTGACATGTGTATGTTCACACTAAAATCCATTCACTTATTAATGGCCCTAAATGCTCAACAAATTAGCAGACTAAAAATTCATTAACACTTCTGTTCTTAATCCATGGATTTGTTCATTTAATAAATGTGGACTCATCGTAAAGAGCTATTAGCACATAAAAACTGCTGTTTAGGGGGATCTGGCAAGGTAATGAGTTAGATGGGATTTGCCTTTTCTGAATCCATGAAATCTCCTGCAAGGGGATTTAACCCAGTATTGTCCACGGGTGGAGCAACCTGGTTTTGAATGACCTGAGAACTACAGATTGGTGATGGATGTGGATAAACGGAGACAAATACACTCAGGAGTACCTATTTACAGGCCAGCAGCCACTGTGCCTATTCTCATTGCATTCTCCCAAATACCCTACAGGATAGGTACTACATTATCCCTACTGCATGATCTTCAGTCCCCCATTAAGTGACAAGGTCATGAAGAAACTACAGCTGCAGAGAAATAGCCTGACTTCTAGAATCCAGAGCAAGGAGCTATGGGAGGTGGGGTTTTGGGGAAAGACTTGAAAGAAGGAGAAAGTGGATGCATTAGTCTGCCAAAGGGCTGTGGATGCAAAGGATCAGAACTCTCTTGGCTTTTATAAAAGACGCTTATTTGGGTTAAAAGCTTAGTTCCCAGGCCTTGAAAAAGTCCAACTCAAGGCACCATCAGAGATGCTTTCTCATCAAAGTCAGCTACAGGTGATCCTGGTGTGTTGCCACGTGGTGAAGCAAGATGGCTGCCGATCTCTGCCCAGGTCTGTCCTTCCCCTCCAGGCGTCCTCTCTCTTGCACAGCTGCTCCGACTCTTCCCGACTTCAGCTGCAGGCTGGCATAGGGCTAGTCTTGTAGGGCTTCCTATTTCAGTCTCGACTGTTCAGCTCGCTTCCCAAGGTCAGCTGTAAGCTATCAAGCAAATGGCTTCTCTCTCCCTGGGGCCTCAGCTGTTTGAGTCTTCTCCGTTTCTGGATCAAAAATGATAGAGCTCTCTGTTCCCATGTCTGTCCATCCATGTGAGTCCATTTACATCAGACCCACCGAGGGGGTGGGGACTCAACCTGAGTCATGCCTTACTGATGTAGTCGAATCAAAAGCCCTCGAAGCAATCTTAACAGGTAAGCTAATCAAAGGCCCCTCAGCTGAATTTAATACAATCAAAGGGCATCACACCCAGAGGAACATTAGTCTACAAACATAATATTTCTCTTTTGGGGATTCATAAATAATTTCAAATTGCCACACTGGAACTGTTTGTCCATTGTTCCTTAGTGATGTCAGGGGGAGGAGGCCAAGGAGGGGAGAAGAGGAAGAAGAGTTTCACAGCATTCCCACAGTCAGCTTCTTTTAGCTGTTCCTGTGCTCACAGTTTCTAGTCCATTTTCCCACTTCTGAAACTATAGATTGACAAAAGCTTCTGCTTTTATTCTCCGTAACTTCCTAGTTGACAGAGATCCTCAGCTCACAATCATTTAGGGTAATTAGAAGCTTTTTAGCAGAAATTAATTTAATAAATTTGACAATGCCAAAGTGAGGTCAAAAATGTACTCATTTGCTGAGACTTGCTGGCTCTCGGTGGGCTTCACAGACGGTAGCGCTGTCTATATGGACATATGCACAAACACCATACCCAAGCCCCAAATGAAAGAGGATAGCCTAGTGGAACTAAAACACAAGGGACCCAAGGACAATGTAGACACAGCTCTTCAACTGAATGGCTCCTGCCTTTCTACTCTATTGCCTGCTGGCTCTTTCCCTCGGGACACTGGCCAAGTGCTCTCTGGTCTGAGTGATGTGGGAAGTGGTAGGAAGGGCAGGAAAGAATAGGGCCAGGATGGATGCAACAACGGGAATTTCTAAATGAGTTTAGGGCCAATACATTTTTTAAATTAAATCAATTTACTGATTTATAAAGGGACTTTTTTAAATCCCCTACAGTTGGCCTATGTCTGTTGGATGCTAACACACTAAATGGAGTTAAAACCTGGTAGGATTTTTGGGAAGGGAAACCACCTGGTAGGATTTTTGGGAAGGGAAACAGAATCAAGAAGAGATAAAGGAAACAGGGCTTAGTAAGCTTCCACAATGTCCCTGGCCCTCATCTAATGCCCCAAGAGCCCTTGGCAGTAGCTACTGTTATCCCGACATTACAGAGGCATAAACAGAAGCAAAGGTATATTCCTGCCTCAGTGGTGGAGCAAGGACTGACCAGGGTAGTTTGTCTCTTCCCGGCACTGCCATTCCTCACACTCCACACTCAGCAGCCGACCTGCTGTTAATTAGCATTGGACTCCCCCTCTCTCCTTTCTCCACACGTGCACATCTCCAGAGAACATTTTTCTCTCATCAGCATCAAAAACAAATCAGTTTTCAGCACCCGAGCTCTGGAATCAATTAAACATTTTAATCAGAGATGAGAGTTACAAGAAGCTGTCAGTAAACATCTTTCCCGGGCAAATACCCTTGCCCATGCCTCATCGCTTCTAATAAGACGATAATAACACTTTTAATCCTGCACCCTACAGTTAGTGAGTCATTCCTAATTACCCACATCTGCAAAAAGAAATCGCTTTATTAGGCCCTGAGCTAATGCTGCCCTAGAATCCTTGATATGATTTCACAAACTCTCTGGGACAGGGTATGTCAAGATGAAAGGAAACGTGGAAACATGTTCTTCCTGGTGCAGAAAAGCATGCAGAAGACATCTGTGGTGCTTTGAAGCTGTATGTACCCCCCAGAAAAACATGTTCTTAAATCTGGTCCATTCCTGTGGATGTGAACCCATTGTAAGGAGGACTTCTGGATGCAGTTACTTCAGTCAAGGTGTGGCTCAGCCCAATCAGGAGGGGTCTTAATCCTATTACTAGTATCCTTTATAAACTGAATGAAATTCAAAGAGAGAGAAAGACACAGGAAACAAGAAGCTGAACATCAACAGAATTTGGAAGAAAAGGAAGGGACCGGGCATGCTGCCATGTGCCTTGCCATGTGACAAGCTAAGGACCAAAGATCACCAGCAGCCAGCCCCAGAAATGCCACAGTCTATGGGAAGAAAGCATCTCCTTGAGATGACACCTTGATTTGGACTTTTTCCCAGGCTCAAACCGTGAGCAAATAAATGCCCATTGTTTAGCCCAACCCATTTCATGGTATTTGCTTGAGCAGCCTAAGAAACTAAAACAACATCACATTTAATAAAACTCTGATAAAGTCAGGAGCTCTTACAATTAGTAAAGAATTAAACAGAGGTTGAATTTTTTTTCAATGTATCTACCAGCAAAAAAGGAATCATGGCACATTCCCCACTCCTGCAGAAAAAACTGGGTTATTCTATGTGGTCGGACATACCATACCTTGTCCCAGTCAGTTCTCATTCCAAGAAAACGTAGGCAGAATTGCAGATCCTGTGCTGTAGAAACACAACCAGTATTTTGTTAGATGACACTCTGATGAGTTGATGTATTATTCCAAACAGTAACCATCTAGATTTGATATGCCTACGACACCAATGAGCTTTCACTGACACATGCACACTTCATCAGTGCATTTAATTTGCCAATTCCACTTGGAATGAAGGGGCTTTTTTCCCCTGTGCCAGTGTTTGGTTGAGGAAGCCACTTGGAGGACTCAAGGCATCCAGTTTTGAGTATGTAACTGAGCTCTCCATGACAAATAACGCAGTAGAAATCTGAGATCCAAGAGAACTCATCCAGTGCCACTCCGTCCAGCCCCCAAATCCTCAATAATAAGTTCCCTTCTCCCAAAAATAGTTGTGAACTCTACAAAACTGTTAATAGCAGCCTGGAATAGTGTAAGCCTACCTGCCACTTCCCCACATAGGCTTAATATTGAATATTAAACCACAAGAATATGAATATAGCCTGACCAAATAACACAGTGTGCAGTGTTATACTCACTGGAGGAGCGTCATGTGGAAACTGTAACTAATTCACTCTGCACTGAGTACACACCCTGCTCTCCTTTCATTCCGTGCCATCTGTTCCTTTGCTGCCGCTGCCCGCTGCCCATGGTAGGATGTCTGGGCTGCACCGCTGAAGGGAATGTGCCCCCTTCCCTGTGATCTGCTATCAGACGATCCTTCCGCATTCATCCCTGGATCAGATGGAACGCATTTCCCTTGAAGGGCCAAGCTTGTAGTACCATCTTGGCAGGCTTTGGACCAATTTGTACTGCCGGGAGCAGCAGACTTGTGAGAGTCTCTGGCACAGCCTCATCAAATCTAGAAAAGCACATACATCTAGGAAACTTTAGACCTAGAAACACATAACTGCTAGTAAAGTGAAAACACATCCTAACACTACCTGACTTCCACCTACCATGAGTCTCTCTTGGGTTGATCCACTGCATCTAAAGTCTACACCACTCAATTTATTCTTTCATTCAATAAACATTTTCCGAGCACCCAGGCCGGGCTCTGACACAAAAGCCTCACCCTTGGTGAAAAGCCTGTTTGAACTAGTACTCACGTTCACAATGGCATTCTAATCTAGACTTGTGAAGTTGATGCCGAATGAACTCAGGCATCTGTCCCCAGTCAAAGAGATATGCTGAATGACTGAAAGAAGGAATGTATCATCTGGACTTAAACTTATATTCAACATAGTCTAATGCACTGTGCATTGTAATCAAGCTGTAATTAAGCTGTGAATAGAAAAAATACATATTGTGCTGTGTTCCTGGGATGCACAGGATTAATTTATTCAATGTAAACCTTTAAAATATACAAAAGGAAAGTTCAGGTTTTTCTTTGCCTTTTACTGTACTGGAAGCCTTTAAAAGTGGAAGTGAATTGGACCTTTCTCGACCCCGGTAAGAAGGGGGAAGAGAAGGGGCAGAGGAATGAACAGTCTATAATACCCTAGCTCTGGATATGCATAGAACTCTGCTTCCCTCCAAGGCTCTTCTGTTGAGCTATAACTCCCACATGTGAGCCTTCTCCCTTACTTGAATATTCTCCCTTTCCTGATGCTAAACATTCAGTCAAAAATGTCTCTGGGGAGGTTTTAACAATAGGGCAGACTAAACTGATAAAAACAGCCCCTCTCAAAATCATGTTAAAATATATTTGCCAAAATAGAAAATGATTGATAAAATATAATAAACTTTTTAATTCATAGTCAACTTTGAAAGAAAGAAGTTCCAGAAATATAGCAGGGACCAAAGCCAGATAGTCAATGGAAACTCCACATTCAGGTCTTTTTTATGGGTGAAACTCTTGGAAAACAAAGAAAATGTAAAGCTTTCCTTAGGTTTTAGTCTGGCCCTCCCCCACCCTTTAGGTTAGATTCATACAAGTAGTGTTCTTCTCATAAATGCTTCATAACTGTGCGTCCTCATATGCTCTGATTAGTGGCACCCATTTCTTCTATTGTCATTAAATTTTAATATATGTTGCCAAAGCAAGCACGTGCTATAG
Organism: Cabassous unicinctus; assembly: GCA_029593785.1. Taxonomy (NCBI): domain Eukaryota; kingdom Metazoa; phylum Chordata; class Mammalia; order Cingulata; family Chlamyphoridae; genus Cabassous; species Cabassous unicinctus. The sequence goes on along the minus strand of JAQZBX010004357.1, from coordinate 43,124 downwards.
AATAGCAGAAGTTGTTTCTGTAGGTGGGAGATTGAATGCTGATGTGGCCCTTCTCCCAGCTGCTGGTATAAGCAGAAGTGAGCGCACAGCTTTGGGAACCTCTGACCTGGAAGATATCTCATTCATGGGGATCTCATCGACCATATCGCTGTGAAGGGGCTGAGAGATGATGGGGAGCCAGTCTACTCACTTGTATCCTTGATCTTGCATACCCTTTTTTGTGCTTGTTTATTGGTCTAGTAGTTCACCAAACTGAGAGCCACCTTAAACCAAGTCAGAGCCATCCTTCTTTACACTCTTCAAACTCAGACAGTAGCAGCCGCTGTGGAAAACAGTTTGGTGGTTCCTCAGACAACAAATTATAGAATTACATATGACCCGGCAATCCCACTTCTAGGTATATTTCCAAAAGAATTGAAAGGAGGGACCCAAACAGATATTTGGACACTGATATTCATAGTGGTGTTACTCACAATTGCCAAAAGGTGGAAACAACCCAGAGTCCATCAACTGATGAACGGAAAAACAAAATGTGGTATACACACACAATGGAATATCATTCAGCTATAAAACAGAATGAAGTTCTGATACATGTGACAACATGAATGAGCCTTGAAGACATCATGTTGAGTGAAGTAAGCCAGACACAAAAGGATACATATTGTATGATCTCACTTATATGAAATAATTAGAATATGCAAATCCCTAGAGTCAGAAACTAAAATAGTTTACCAGGGGCCAGAGTCGGGTGGGAATGAGGAGTTAAAGCTTAATTGGTACAGAGTGTCTCTTTGGACTGAGGGAAAAGTTTTGGTAAAGGATGGTGATGATAGTAGCACAACATTGTGAATGCAATTATCACCACTTGAACTGTATGCTTGAAAGAAGTTAAAACAGGAAATTCTATGTTGTATATATGTTACATAAATGAGGATAATTTTTAAGAAACCATACAAAGTGAACCCTAATGTAAACTATGAACTATAGTTAATACAATTATATAATATTGTTCCCTCAATTATCACAAGAGCACCATACTAATATAAAATGCTAATAATAGGGAAAACTGGGTGGTGGGAGGATCTGGAACTGTACTTTCTGCATGGTTTTTCTCTAAACCTACAACTGCTCCACTAAAATTTAATAAGAAAACAAACCCAGACCATACTTTGTGATCTGACCTAGCTCACTTGTGCCCCCACTACTTCCCACCAACAGTTATTCTCTAACCCATACCCTGTGTGGCAGACAAGGTTTGTCAGCAGCCCAAAAGCCATTTCCCCTTCTGCCTTGCTAAAAAAAACTTCAATCTTTTAACAGTAGTGAGCTTGGCCCCAGAATTTGATTGGTCTAAGCCAAACAATCCCATTTCCAAGTTTCTCAGCCTCCCAATGAGTGACTGTAAGCTCCAGTTCTAGCCACTTCAGTGCAAATGGGCCGGGGATATGGTTCTGAAATGGTTTTGGATTTCATGATGGAAGAGACAACACAGTGACTGCGCCCTTCCTCTTTCTCCTTGCTGTAAGCATAGAAGTGATTCCCGGAGCTACAGCAGACATCTTCAGCCAAGAGGAGCCAAAGTTCCTTAACAAGTTAACACAGAGAAAGAACTAAAAAAGGGTCTTTAATAATTTTGGTAAGTTGATGCTTCAGCCCTGAACTGCCTACATCTAGACTTCATATTACTTAAGATAATTAAGTGTCCTTGTTGCTTAAGCCAATATTAGTTGGGTACTCTGGTAAATGCAGCTAAAAGCAGTCCTAACTGATAGACCCTTTTCATTTCCTTCACTTCACTCACAGCCACCACGTACAATTCATAGCACCACCATTATGATCGAAGTCTTGGTAGCATTTATCACAATGTGCGATTATCTTGCTTACTTGGTTGTTCCATCATAGATTACCCATTTCCTATCTAGAATGTAAACCCTATCAGGTCTGACTTATTTACTACTCTGTCCTTAACATCCACAAAATTGTGTGACACATACTAGGGATTTGATAAATAATTGTTATTGCATGAGGGCAACTTAGAAGAAACACATTGGTGTTCTGTTTAGGGAGATAGAGGGACATTAGTGAAGGGTCTGATTGTAGTTGGAAAGCCAGCTCTGTGAATACAAGAGAAGTCAATTGTGAGAAGTCAGAACTGGCAGGAGTGAGCTGAGTGGCATAACCCCCAGCTGGCTGCCCAGAGCTCAGGATGAACCACCACCCCTCCACCCATCCAGGCAACAGGTACTCTGAGGAACTCTGGAGGGTATGTTAAAGATAACAGACACACTGATCCCCTTCCTCAGAGTTGGGGTAGAGTTGGGGTGACACACTCTTGCTGGAACATTTTAGCCTTAATAAGGCTGAATATAGGTCCAGTCTTCACTTGTCAATGCTAGCCTACCATGCCAAGCCCTTACATTGTACCTGGGAGCTGCGGGGCCAACTGCAGTTAACCTGATGATGCCACAGTCAGGAAGGGGCAGGATCCAGGGGTGTTGACAATTTGAGTCACTCACAGGCAGGGGAAAGTAGCAATAATTCACACCCTAAAAGAGGATATGGCCCCTCAGCTCCACCAAGATGGTGACTGAAAATGGATATGGGGAGAGTCCACAGGCCTCGCAGATGGCCTCCAACCCTTGGGCATGCATGTCTACAGATTTCACGTGGTCCAGACTTCAGAAGAGAGCATACCCAGTCAGTCAAACCTTTGTTACAAACATATGGGTTACTTTTTACCTGTAGAACAAATGCCCAAATCAAGAAAATTCAAATGCAGTTTTGAAGAAATCAAAATCTCAGTCATCTCAATCTGATGACTTGATCTCATCCACTGAGTGCTCCCATAACCTGCCATGCGCCTCTTCATAGATTAGTGAATGGTCTCTTCAGACACTTAGGGATGTAAATCAAATGTTTCCTCTACTTAGTTTTTTTTTTTTTTTTGTCTCAAAGTGATTGTCATCCACAAAAGATGGAAGCAACTCAAGTTCCATCAACCAATGAATGAATAAACAAAATGTGGTATATACATAGAATAGAATATTATTCAGATGTGAAAAGGAATGAAGTTATGATACAGGCAACAACATGTATGAACCTTAAAGATATCATGTTGAATGAAGTAAACCAGACTCAAAAGGACAAATATTGTATGATCTCACTGATATGAAATAATTAGAATAAGCAAATTAATAGTCAGAAACTGGAATAAAGGTTACCAGGGGCCAGGGTGGGATAAGGAATTGGAGTCAATGCTTTGAGTTTGGGCTAATGAAAGAGTTTTGATAATCAATGGTGATGTAGCACAACATGAATATAATTAACACCACTGAACTGTACAATTGAAGTGATTAAAAGGGGAAATTTTATATTGTATATATATTACTAAGGTATGTTTTTTTAAAAACAGAGAGGAGAGTTCCAGGGAAGATGGCAGAGAAGGGAGCTCTAGGACTGAATCCTTCCACCAAAACAATTATTAATTTATGTTAATGTATTAACTTATGTTAATAATATTTCTGGGGGAAAAAAAACTATTTTGAAATTCCAGATGCCAGAATAACACTGCACAGCATCCAGTGAAGAGCAGGAGGAAGAGGCTGATAAACTATGGTAAAGAATAGTAAATTGCTCTCTCTACACAGCGCCCATCCCCCACTATCACAGACGACTGCCACGGAGTCCAGTCCCTGGCTGGCTCACTGGTGACATAAAGGTATGTAAAAACCCTCTTCCACAAGGATAGGGCTGGGCACAGCCAATCACTGATCATGGCTTTTGATTATGAATTGGGATAGCTGTGGGCCCAGCACTTAAGGCAGCTATTGTTCAACCCACCCCAGACAAAGGCAGCAGCAGCCATTGTTTCAATACTCCCCAGAAAGGGGTGGAGACAGTGGAAATTTAAAGATGTAGCACTTCCTCAGGGTTGTGGAGCACAGTTAGCTGAAGTGCTGCATTTGCTTGGCAGGCCAGGAAAGCTCAGATTTTCAGCACCGTCAGAGAAAGTTTTGTCACCCTTTCTAATTCTCTCCCGAAGGCTCTTTAGAGCCAGTCTGCACCCCATTCATGAGTCCCTGGTCCTGTTTTGGCTGAGAAATACTGATTTGGGAAATCTTCTCAAGGGTGACCCTCCTCCCAGTGTTTGTTCTCCAGGCAAAAGCAGCATGTGACAATGAAAGGAGTATAAAAAATCTATAGAGGCAGAAAGTTTGGGCCAAAGGCCTGCCAGTTTCAAACACCCAGGAGAGGGAGGTCTACCTCTTGGGAAACAGGGGGAGCAATCAAACTCTTATAGACAGGGGACTCCAAAACAACTAACAAGCAAAAGTCCAAGACAAGACAGAGGCTCAGAAAGACAGGGAAAACCCTTCACACTGCATTCGTCTTGGGCAGACCTTTATGATAGGGGGGCTGAGCTCAAGAGAATCTTTCTTTTCACCAGCTGGTTACAAAATCAAGACACACATCTCAGTAGGCAAGGTGCCTTGCTATCCTGTACAACGGGGTCTTGAGGCATCATAAGATTGCAGCCAAAAAGTGATGCTCTGTGGAACATCAACTTGAACGTGCCAATCTGCAGCATGAAGGAATCCTGATGCTGTTTGAGGCCATGATGAAGCCTTTTCTCATGATACAGAGACTTTCAACAACTCAAAAATCACCAAGGTCAATCTGACCATCAAGAGAGTCCTCAGTAAGCTCTATTCTCAGGGTATGCATCTCCCCCAGTTCTGGTACAAAGTCAAAAAATTCTTTGTAGCCTCATCCAGCAGCAAGTGACATCCTGAGGTGGTGACAGTCAAAAAAGACCTGGCACAAGCAGATGTCTCCCTGGGCCAGTTCCTTACTGGCAAGCATTCCTTTTGGCTCAACTTCAGGACAACTGACAATGACCAATTTCATGACAGCAGCTGGTGCATTGATAATGCCTCAGAGGGTATTATCATCCATATTATAAAAATTGCAGAGGATATTGGCACTTTGAACATCATTATGTCATTATGGATGCCCAACTCAACATTGAAAATGTCCACTTTGTCAGCACACTCTACTAGTCAGGACAATGTGTTCCCCAATGACCTGCACTCAGCCATCATCTGTGGTCAGACTGGATGTGGAAAAACAGTTTTCATTCTGAACCTGCTGGAAAGGCCCTACTGGGGCATCTTCAAACACATTGTGATCTTCTGTCCCACAGTGCAGTATAACAAAATATATCATATGGTTAGTGGTTATGGGCTGACCCCGAGGTCTACATCATTGACATAGGCAAGGAGCTGCATGATTATCTCCAAGTCATGTATGTTTTCTTTGCCATGACCCCAACCTGCACATGACTGATGACTGCTCAGCCATAAAGACCTTGACCAAAAAGAAAGACATGCTCTCAGAGTTGGCCTTCTCCAGTAACCACGTGTATCAAAGTGTCTAGGTCTGAACACAAAAGTACAACTCGGTCCTGAAGGACATTTGCAAGCAGATGCAGTGATGCACCTTCTTCCACTGCAAGGACCGCAACTCCTTCAAGGAGTGCCTTCAAGAAAATTATGTGATCCTCTCATGGGAAGGGCAAGCCACAGTCCACCAGCAGTCGGCAGAGTCAAAGCATAGCAAGCTGCTGTTGAAGACTGATCAGCCAACTGCTTATAAAGTGCTATAGCATATGGAACACACTCTTGTTTATCATACAGATCCTAGTTTCAGGTATCCTCATATGGGGTGGATACAGGTGTATTAGACTTAGATGGCAGACAGCTATAGTTACCAACAGAGTGGCAAGACTTATTCTGCTCAACTGCATGAATTCAGAAATGGAACGCAATGATCTCATCAACATGCTGCTGATGGAGACCATGGATGCTGGCCCAACAGAATGTGTGGTAGAGTCAGCTCAACCATGCAAGAGACCACCTCAACAGAGCTAACTGCATGCCTCAGCATGGGGCACAAGTAAAAAGGCTAGCTGCACTGGCTGCCAGCAGGTAGATCAGACAGTATCTAGGGAAGCTGTTTTCCATTGACCAAATTGATGCCTGAGTGATAAGAAGATTGAGAAACTCTAAACTCACTACAAGGCAACTCAGTGCAGCTCTTGCTGTGCTGCAACTGCATATGGTAGTTGCTGACATGATTCTGGCAATCCCCCCAGAAAATCAACAAAAGCTGGTTGCTGGTCCGTTTATTGGACATGCACTGAGTAATGCCACATGTGAGATATACCACCAGTATGATATGTACTTAGCTCCACCCACGGTGGCCTTGATGAAAACTAAATATTGCCAATTTAGACAAACTCTGCCCCTCCCCCCACATAGAAGACAGAAGACATCCCCCACATAATGTTAGAAGAGACCCCTGAGACTACAGTGACTGTGCCACTGCAGAGCTGGAACCACATTTGTGAACCACACAAATGACCCAAAGTAACAGCATAGGGAGGGCAACCAGAAAGGCCAAGAAGGGAAAACTCCTGGCTGAGCTTTGAGGCTAAGGCTAACTTGTACCCAAGTCGACACAATAAAGAAAACCCTTGGGATCCACCTCCCATTGTCATCCACAGACTGTACCCCTTGGATCACTGGAGATCTTGGGTTGGGGGACACAGTGTGGGTCCTGAGTTTGCATCGAACAAGCATGAGCCAACAGTCCACGGCTGGCTCATATGCACAGCAGGTGCCAATACTCATCCCACCTGCTCCTTCTGCCACTAAACAGCTGACCACTGCTGAGCAACTAAAACTATTTCTTCCCCTTTCAATATGGTAGACCCTTTCTGCATACAGTGAGTAAGTTGTGGCATGCAGCATGTCTTCTAGCATTGATGGAAAACTACCAGTCAAACTGCTGTATCATGGCACATTGTCTCCAATCTTAAAATGAGCTACTCTTGCCTGGGTGGCCAGCCCCCCAAACTCAAATTCACTCCTCATGAGGTTGGCATGGTTGTTGTTGACAGGAATCTGGCCATGGCAATGAAAGACATGCTAATTAACAGGGCATCATTCCTGTAGATACCATAAAATAAAATGGTCTTGATTGCACTGCTCATCAGGGGTGCCTTCAGTGGAAACAACTCCCTCTCCTTGGTGCTGTGAAGCTCAGAGGACAATGCAGAGCATGAGCACCATGATAAAGCTATAAAACAGTTACAAATCGCACAGGCCAAATGGTCTCAAAAACAAACCCAGCACCTTGATTGGATTAGTGAAGAGCTCCACCAGCAAGACCACACCATGCAAACTTTCCAGGATGTTGGCATTGCAATCCATGAATACATCTTTGCCAGGAGCAAAACACTTGACTATCCTGGCTATAAATCTCAGTTTTCAGACTATTATATCCTGCTAGATGGCCAAAAGGACCACAAGATCACCTTTGTCATTGCAGAGATGGCTGTGACAGGCCCTGTCACCTACAAATTCACCAAGTAATCTGAAATGACCATGCTTCATCCCTGACTGTAGTTGGGGCAATGATCCTGACATGACCTGACTAGTGAGGTTCAAGTTTTTGATTTTTGGCATTTTTATATGCTTATGTATAGCATCATGAGGATTCTTGAAGAGCTATACTATGCAATGTTAGAAGTCAAGTACTACATGAGAAGGCAAAAAAAATCTCTGTATCTCTGGCTCACACAATGATCAACATGGCTCAGAAATCTCTGGAGCTGTGGTGTCAAGATGAGCATACAGCAGCCCACTTTGTTACTATGATGCTCTCGGGTCGAACCAACCTATGCACAACCACTGGATAGCTGCTGGAGGACTGTGCGCAAGACTTTGGAAATTATAACCTTGCTGGAATACATCTATCGTTCTGGCAACAAAACAAAAGTTGGTTCAAATATACTTTAGCCCATAGGACTACTGGAAAGGCAGCTCAGCCATCAGGAAACTAGCAGCGGCTGCCAAGGTCTCTGAAGATATGGCTCGGGCTTTGTTGAAAAAGCAGACCATCTGGCAGATATATCTGCCAACCTCAAGGCATGTTCAATGACCAAATTTCGATTAATCTGTGCCAAATTAGGTCCACCAGGCCAATCTCCTGATTCTGATACATAATTGTTTGCCTCGCAGTCAAAAGACCTAAAAAGATGCTCTCACTGTGGTTGGACATGGCCTCCCACTACAAGAGGCAGAACCCCTGGCCACAAAAGAGACAAGTGATGTTGTGGATTCTCTTGAAAAGGTCTTCAAGTGAGGTCTCCCTTGATGGCCTAAGCCACTAGAGGTAGACCCCAGATGTGAGTTTATGGGGGATGTTTTTCAGTACTAGCAAAGCATGTTGTCTTGGCCAGGCTCAATTGTGTGGATGTCCACCGTGTGGAGAACAAGCTACTGTGGAATGCCTCAGCTGTACCCTTGCCTAAAGGCTTCTTGGGCACCAGAACACCCATAAAATGAGGCTCTCTGAAGCCCAGTGGTTGACCAAATAGATGCTGGGATACCTGCCATGTTATCAGCTCTGAAAGATGAGGTGGCTTGTCTGACTGGTAAAATCAAAGCCAGTTTGGCACCAAAAAAAGCCCTCACTGCCTTCAAGCCATGCTGTCATCTTGCAGGGCAAAAGCTCCCCTCTGGTGTTGGGATGAGAGAGCTGTACCTGCTGGGTGAGTTGGAGGGGGTTGCCATTATGCTACTAATCCTATGTGGTCCCTGCAGGTTTACAGACTGGGAAGGTCAGTGACAAAGGCTAATGAACCCATCCTGTATTATTTTCAGGACAGACCAGCTCATGGCTTTGTTCAAGAAAAGCTGCTTGTGTTCCCTCCCGATACCCAGCTGCTGCCAAATGGTATTCTCACTCATTAATAGCAGTAGCTCCTCATTTTAGGTTACACTCTAGGCAACAAAAGCACACATTGCCCTTGCAGTACCCTTTATGTTGTCCAGGCAGTCAATGCTGAACTGCTTTGTGATCTTACATTTTGATGTTACAACCACACAATTGTTCTGCTGGCTCACTTTAAGCTGCAGAATACAGTCAACCTTGTGGTTAAACCCTGGGAGTCTCTTGGCCTAGTCCTTGTGTTTATAGACTACATGCTTTTTCTGGATGGTCTTGTAAAGCTGCAGTCTCAGTGGGTTGCTTGACCTCAGTACCCTCAATTGGTGGACAGGTCACCTTTTGGAGCTGGTGCATGTAATTGACCCTAAAGACTGAGGCAGGCAAGATTTGACTACTAGAGCTAGTCACCAATGATCCACACCTTCTGTGGGTCATGGATTGTGAGACCCTGGGAGGAGTGGACTGTGAGGGTATAGCCAAGATGCCAGTCATCAACCTGGATGGCCTGTGCTGCAGCCTCACTGTTGACTTCAACAGTACCATTAAGGACCAGTACTTCCTTCTGGTCAATGCCTGGGATAGGCACCATGATGTTTTGTTTCTAGTTGTCCTTTAATTGGTAAAGGAGTGAGACTGGAGTATATTGTTCTTTGTGTCTCTGAAACAACTTCTTTATCCCGGACCTTCTGGTGGCTGGTGAGGATTAGGATTCTTCCACACTACAAACTGTTCCCAGCCAAGGTATCCTATCAATGCCTTTCTCATCCATGGCATTGTACCTTATAAGGCTGCAGTTGAATTGAGTGCTTGAGGACCCTCAACTCTTCCTCCTTGGATCTACGGTCAACCTCAATTTTTTCGTAGCAGTTGACATGCTCCTGGAGCCAATCATGAAATCCAGGCATCTCACCTGCAGTCAGTAGAGGTTGGCCTTGATCATTGCAGCAGATAACTTGGACCTTACAATGCTCTTGCCAGGCAAGGAAGGTTTTCAGGATGGGCTCTGAAACAGTGCAAACCTCATCCTAGATGATGAAGCATGGGATGAACTTCTGGCCCATTCAATCTTGTGTATACTCTGCATCCTCTGTGACCTGAGGGCTATGATTGTTGTGGTTTGGGTTATGAAGTAGGGCACTTATTATTCGAGCTGCATATTACATCTCATCTCTGCCATCTGTTATGAGCAACACTTCACCACTGAGAGCATAGTCTTTCTCTACCCTCCAAACAGTGGTTGGGTTCTTGCACTTTTTCTGAAGGAACTGCAGGTCCTCCTCAGTTGCCTGGCTCCTACTGGTCCCACACCACTGGAAGAAGCTGCAGTAAATCTGTGCCTTGACATCTTTGTCCTAGAGGTCTCTTTCACCAGCCTGTGCATGTGGGTAAGAACTATCAGCTCTCAGGAGAAGAAGAGTTTAATCACTCTTGTCATCTTGCCTGGCCCACCTCTGCCAATGAGATAGCTCAGCTGGTGGTGTGTAAGTGGGTCATTGTAGCAGGGTGCTGTGGAGAGAGGATTGTCTTTTTGCTGACTTTAGTATTCTTGCTTGGGAGGTAGGTGGAATACTCCAGGGTATGCATGGCCACTCACCCTTCATGTCACTGGGCTGGAGCTTCCAGCAGAAGGTAATATATGCCAATGAGGCATTCAACCCACCCTTTCTTCTTGCAGCCACAGGTCCCTTTGGCTAAGTAAGCCTCAATCTTTGAAGCTTGTGTTAGTCTTCTGAATATAAATGCTGTCAGTGGCCACCCTCACAGCTTTGTCAAGACAGAAACACTGCAACATTGTGATGAGATTGATGTGGGTGTAGTAGGCCAACATGCTGGCTCTCAGGTGAGTGTACTGGGGCTGGGAACCATCACAGTAAGTGAGGTTGTAGCCTCTTGGGCAATGTTGTGCCAACCAGTGCAACAATTTCCTGTGTATCCCTCACTAGATAATCTAGTTAGCCTTCTCATTAGCTACTTGAGTGAACTTGCATATGATGCTTCAAGCCTAGTCTTGGTCCTTGGGAAGCAGACTCCCTTTTGGCCATGAAAGCTGGTGAGGGCTTCTCTGACTCTCAGGTAGGTCAGGAGGCCTGCTTCTACAATGAAAGCCAGGAAAGATATTGGGGTCCAGTCTTGCTTCTCAAAGTGCTTCCCAAACCAAGTGGGGATCACAGGGTGGATGTCTTGTCTGAATCCACTCTGTTACTTCAGCGAAGCCAGTTGGGTCATCTTCAGACAGACACCTGTAGATGGAAACTTGGTCCAGCTGGTGGGTGAGGTGCCCAAATCTCTCAAAATAGGGTTGGGCCTCCCTTTGGCTTCAGAAACTGGCCAGGTAATATGCTTTCATGTCAGTGCTGATCACATTTTTGATGTGATAGACCATAGTGTTCCACAGACCACTGTGACTACACTCTATACACACCTCCTAGATGTCACCTAAGAGAGAGGTTGGTATAAGCTTCTAGCCATTGCACTCTTTGGCAATGATTCTGGCCATGGTAACCCCATTGACTTTTCAATGACCACCCTTCGAATTAAATAATGCCACATATTCTGGAGCCCATTTTTGTGTTTGCATTCAGGATTCTGTTAGCACTAAAGGTCACCTGGGTGACAGTGTTTAAGCTTTAGTGGATTGATAAGCATAGCTCAAAGCCGTGAGTTTGACAAGTCTTCACGTCAACTGATCCACTTTAAGTGTAACACCAAAATTGGATTATTTCACCAGTTATAAAGATGATATTTTGAAGAAGGAATTCATACTTTCATAGACATTCAAGACTTTCATTTCTTAAATTAGTTAATAAATTAAGGCTTTGAATTCTCATTATGAAAACATCAAAGTAAAGAAATATATTTCTTTAAATGTCATAAGATCTTTAGAAAAGTCCAGAGGATATCTGAAAATAAATAAATAAAACATGGGCTCAGACCAAGGGAATGGATAAACATGAGGTCATATAGGGCTGTGTAAATGAAAATTTGTACAGTATTCCAAGTGGAGGGAGATTTAACTGACCTAGTATGTGTGCACTGAATACAGAAGAAACTGGGTAGTAGCAGTAAGAATCATATTCGCACTGGTAGGAGTTACAATTTCCGAAAAAAAAAAAATTACCATGAAAATAAATTTGAATGATAAAGGAAATGTGGCACTAGCATAATGATAGACATACAGATCAATGGAACAGAATTGAAAGTCCAGAAATGAACCATTACATTTATGGTCAATTGAATTTGACAAGGGTATTGTGGCAGTTTGGTATTGTTTATGAATTCCAAAGATAGATATTGGATCATGTTTGTAAACTGGTCTTTTCCTCTGGGCATATTAGATTGTATTAGATTCAGAGGTTTCACTTTTACTTTATTAAATCAAGATTAGGGCTTTTATTTGACCACATCATTAGGGTGACTGGGTTTGAATCCCCGACCCCCTCCCTTTGTGGGCTATATAAACAGATGCTCAATCAAAGACAGGGAAGAAAATGTACAGAGAAGGAGAACACGGAGAGTTTAGTTTTGATGCTGGAGGCCCGGGGAGAGAGCCAATCCATTCACCTGATAGTTTACAGCTGGCCTTGTGGAGAATGCAGAGCAGCTGAGCCTGGAAAGATATGAGTCCTGGGAAAAGAGATGAGCCTTATGCCAGCCTACAGTTGAGATCAGAAGCTGGGACCACGGAGCCTTAAGAGGAAGAGGAAGGCTGAACCCTAGCAGAGACCGGCAGCCATCTTGGTCCAACATGTGGCAACAGACTTTGGTGAGGGAAGTAACTCATTCTCTAGGGCTTTGTGACTGTAAGCTTCTACCCCAAATAAACCCCTTATAAAAGCCAAAGGAGTTCTGGTCCTTTGCATCAGCATGCCTTTGGCTGATTAATACAGGTGCCAAAATCATTCAATGGGTAAAGAATAGTCCTTCTAATAAATGGTGCCGGAACAAGTGGATATCTACATTCAAAAGAATGCAATGGACACTTTCCTTATACCATACACACCATTTCAGGGCCCAGGACATAAGAGGCTAGCAGCTTTCACTTCCTATCTTTTGGACCACTCTTCCTGGGAACCCTATGTCCAACCCCACTGAAGAGATCACGTGGAAAGGTCCTAGACTACCTGAAAAGGGAGAGGGGCCCAGCTTAATCTAGCCTTCCACCCACCCCTGTCAGAGCATCAATGTGTGAGTGAAACTGTTCTGGTCCATCCAGACAGGACCAGCCACCAGTTGAGAACCACAGAGTGATCCGAGTCCATGCCATGTGGAGTGGAAGAGTCACTCAACTAAATGAGTTCCTGCCTGAATTCCTAACTCACAAAAGCATGAGCTCCAACCAATCTCATAAAATGGTTGTTGCTTTATGCCACTAAGCTTGGGGCTAGTTTGTTACACAGCAATAAATAGCTATAACACAGTGGGTGTAGACTTGCTTTGTGCCTGGGGCTTCTAGGAGATTCTCTGCTGTTTCATCAGTCTGTATTTGACTTAAAACTTGGTCTGGTTTCTCCCTCTATGGAGGGGTTAACTACAGCTCCAGCTGTACACCTGGGGTAAAAGCAGTCTCGGGTCTCTTCTCTCCTGGGAAGGGCTCATTCCTTTATGGACTTTAGCTCATTTACATTTCTATGCCTCTTAGACTCTCTGATGAGTTTTTAAAATTATCTTGTAGCTAATGAAGCTTTTTCATGTTATTAGGATGAGGGGACATTCTCTTGTAACTTTCTAAATCCAAACCAGCTTGTAACTTTTTACTACATTGTGCTTACATTTTTATAAGAGTTATGGCATAAGGAATTTATGCCTACTTTTTCATGTTCATTCTCTTTTTATAATATTGGCTCTGAGAGAAGTTTTTCAAGTTCTTCCATTTAAGTGAGTTGGGTCATTCAGCTGATTATGAATTTACCTAGTTTTATGCTGCACTACAGCCTACATTCCCCATCTCTTCCTTGAAAATGTAAGGAAAGATCTTTCTTGTTCATTGCTAAAATTCTAATCCACTATATCTATAGAAGTCCTTTGAACCTCAAATACAGCAATATTAGACGTAGATATATATAATATAGGTATAGGTACAGATATACGTACAGATTTAGGGATAGATGCATGGATGAAATCAGTCTGCCTCAACTTGTTCTTAATGGGCCCATGCTGGTTCCTGATGATTTAACTTCCCATTCTTAGTGACTACAAACCCACACAAGTTCAGTGTCAACTCATGAATCTTCAGTTTGTAGAATATGCCAAACCCTTTTGTTGAAATCTGGCATTGCATTGTCCTGTCTCTATTATCTTGGCATTGCTTTTTTAAAACATGAGTTACCTGTTTCACAAGCCCCTCTGTATCACAGAAAAAAAAGTTTACAACATGAAAGCTCAGAGAATAAAACATTATTTTCAGATGATTCTTAAATTGTGAGTAGATGAGATTATTGGAAAAAAATTATTCTAGTACACTATAAGAGTGCCTTTTAGATGAGTCTATTTTATGATAAATCCTGTTGGACTTTACTAGCCATACTTATTTGAATTACATCAAAGGTAGTTCAACAGAAAATAACATCACAGCACAGTTCCAAGGTATTTACTTACCCTATAAGCGATGTTATGATAGTCTGACACACAACATTTAATCTTGTGTAAAATGTTTTAAAACTTTCATGTAAAAATTTCTCCCTACCATTGTTCCAAACCAATAAAAATACAGGAAATATTCTTTTTCTCCAAAAGTCAGAATTTCTAAACCTGAAAATAAAAACATGTACATAAAAGTGTGTCCTAATTCCAAGGATGGCCATGCTTTCTTTGCTGGACAAGATCTCATTCCTTATTGGAGTGGATATTTCCTGGAAAAACAAATCTCCAGTCCCATTGGGAGTTAACTAAATGGAACTGAATTTGTAGTGTTAAAATTGTTAGTGTTAAAACTGGAAAAATTATAAATAATTCTCTCCATAGAGAAAGGAAAATGTCAGACACCCTTTCATCAGGAACTGAGCATCTTTTCCCAATTTCTCTCTAGGAAGTGCTGTCAACAAACTTAAAACAAACACTGCTTTGCAGATGGCATCACACTTGCAGTTTGATCCTTTTGTTCATCACCAAATGTAGCAAAACATTCCTTTGTCTATACATCAGACACTAACTGAGGGCCTGTGGCCTGATGGATTATAACTATTTTCAAATAAAAAAGAATTATAACCTGATTTTTTGTTCTTTCACCCGGATATTTGCATTGCCGTTATGCTCTTTTCCAGCTCCACTGCAGACTGCTCTTCAAAATGATAAAAAGCTACTGAGATGCTTTATATTTCATTTCCGCATAATTATTTCACAAAAATAGCCAGGGCTGGTGAAATATCAAGGCATATATCTTTATAACTATCTAAACACAAGGTGATTAGGATATCTTCTTCCCCAAAAGTATCATCTCCCTTCCCAGGGAGGTAGGGCCAGGCCAGTTGGGGCTGTGTCCAAGCAGGCCAAGGCTGGACTTGGGTCTGAGATAATAGGTTAATGACCCCCCACAAAAAGGAGGCTAAGAAACCAGCAAGGTAGTACAAACCAGGTTCTAACTGAAGACGGTAAAGGTCAATCCTGATGAAACCAAATCCATCCTCAGGACTAGGACAAGCTCTGGAAGAGAGGAGCCAGGGAAACACAAGGATGGAAGAAGAGATGAAGGGCACAGGTGGAAACAAGGAACTTGTTCCAGAACATTTTCTGTGGACAGAGCAGCGTTCCTGTGAAGCACTTGGCACACAGTATGTGGTTGGGTTATAAGGACTGGTTTGAAGACATAGAATCAAGGCAGTCCTGGAGATCACTAGGAATAGCAGAGACTCCTGCATTTCCACATTGGAAGAAGAAGATTAAGAAAACAGAGTCTTCATATTTCTTGCTAAAGAACCTAGAAGATATTTCATTGATAACACAAGACTTTGGAATTCAGAGAAAGCTCTACCTTTCTCTTTCAAATGGCAAGGATTTATGAAAAAGAATCTATTTGTTCTCTGGATTTGTGGCTCACCTCCACCTTAACATTCACATTGGGCACCTTCTTTCTGATAATAGCCTCAGTCCTCCTTCTAAAGCCTGAGGTGCCTCCAACCCAATGTGTACCATAACTGGCCTTTTATCTACAAGCTCCTAGAACTGCAGCTGACTGGAATTTTTCCCCCCTAGAGGCAAAATCACTGATCCTGAAGCCCAGAAGCCATCTGGGACCCCATTACCTATAGATTGATCTCCTGGGCACTGAGACCACCTGCTTGGGTTCAGACAGATATTCAACCCAGAGTCCCCATTAAAATGTCTGACCACTTAAGGAGACAAGCACCTCTCTTGGGTCCTTGGTCTATCAGGGCCACAGCCCTTAAGCCCAAGTCGCTGAAGCCACAGCTCTCAGCCAGCTACTCCAGCCCAAAACCTATCCCTACCAGCTAGACTCAGTGACATAACTATCAGACCACTCTAATTCACCCTTTCCTCAAGAGGGAAGCAGCAAGCCAGATAACCCATATTTACATTTATTTCCCAAATGCAGTATTCAGCAGTTGCTACTACCCAAAGTTTGGCATGTCAGATCCACCCAGGCACTCATACAGGGACAAGCCTCAGGGCTTTCAGAACAATAGGGACGGGGTCAATGATAGCATTAGCATATTTCTCCAGATCTTATACACTGTTGACTGTAAGAATACCCCTCTATTTCAAAGATGTTAAAATATAGAATCGATGAAATACAGAGATTAGTCATTTTAGCAGCCAACCGCTTCCACTAGGACCTCTTAGAAGTCACTCCACTTTCTGGTGACGCTTCTTCCTCTAAGTCCTGGCACTGGTCCCTGCTATGCCAACATCTGGTCCTTTTACCTGAACCCTCGGGATTTTCTATAAATGGCCCAGGACTCTGATCTAATTTGCCTCTCAGTCTTAAATCCCCACAGAAGGGGAGTCTTCTTGCAAACAGATGATATTTGTTGCCTCCCAGTTCTAGATCGAGTGCTTTTCCCTCCAAAGCAGTAGGACAGCCCACCACAGACGTTAGCACCTTCCTCGAGAGCCCAGCCACAGCCCCTAGAATTCACTTGCCCATATCTGGACAGAGGTTAGGTCTCAGCACTACGGATTCCCTTCGAGATATGGCACACTCAACCATGTTTCTCCTTGACCTGCCCTTCTATTCACTCTGAAGAGATACATATTTCCTACAATTAGGGGTTGTTGCTGTCAGAATCTAGAATTTTACCCTACTTACAAGCTAAGAAGTTAACCTGTTACTCTTTCATGGATGCTGGAGGAAGACATGAGATTCCTAGATAGGAGAAAAAGGGCTTATTACTCTTGGCTCAGCAAGCAGCATGAGTTTTCGTGTTTATGTCAGTACGCTTTGCCTCCTAAGTCCCACGGGACAACAAAAAGCAGCCCACGCAGTGAGTTTGTATCACAGCTGAGGAGCACTGAGTTTGGGGAATCTACTTCCTTTTTAGCAAGCCTGCCCTTTGTTCCAGAGTCATTACCCCATCCCTCGAGGTTGCTCACTGCAAACATGACCCTGAGAAATAACCCAGGTAAAGAGCAACCAGGGACTTCCTTCTTGCATTCTTGAAAACTCTAGCAAGAATATGTAGGGGGAAGTGGGTGTGGCTCAATCGACAGAGCCCCCGTTTACCATGTGAGAGGCCCCGGGTTCGCTTCCCGGGGCTTCCTTGTGAGAGCAGGCCGGCCCGCACGGCGCGGTGGGCTGATGCAGCAGGACCTCACAGCAAGGGGGAGATAAGCAGACACAGAAGAAACACACAGCGAATGGACACAGCAAAACACAAGCAGCAAGAGGGGGATAAATAAATCAATCAATAAATCTTTTAAAAAAAAAAAGAATATGTAGGAATACACAAGGCCCACAGAATGACTGCCACTCCCAACAAATGCTACCAAATTTTAGCAAAAGGCCTTGGTCATATGGTCTAAACTACAAAATAATGTTGGATTTCAGATGCCAGAAAGAAATCATGATTGTTCCATCTTTACCCATGTAAACCATGTAACTCCTAAAGAAAAAGCTAAAACAGTTAAACATAATTTAAGGAGAAAATGTGTTTAAAAGAGATTTTAGATATAATTTTGTACTTTTTTTTTGCTAATCCTTAAAGGTTTTGAGTCTTAATTTCCTCCATTTTTTCAAGGTTCTTCTTTCACCAAGTTGCTTCAATAATCAAGCCCCTGGATTTACACACAGCTTCCTAATTCCACCTGAGATGAAGATGTGCTTTTATTCTTATTTCCTCTTAGGAAGGAATGTGCTTTAGGGGCCCACTACTTAATCAGAGGAAAATCTCCAGTTTGTCTTTCCATGCTCCAGCACTCAGATCTGGCTTTCTTGCCCATGTTTGGCCAACTTTATGCTGTGGATTATCAGCAAGTTTATTTCTGTGTTTTCATTTGTTTCTTGTTTTTCTTAGTCATCATAAAAACTACCATTGGTTTGAGTGCTATATTGGGGTCAGGCAGAATGTTCTGAGTACTTTCTATGTATTATCTCATTTACTACTCACAATACTTGAATGTATTTAATATGGATGCTGTTACCGTACCCATTTTACAAGTGGAAAAACTGATTTATAGAGGAATGAGCTATCTTATCTAAGTCAGCTAGTAAGTGGCATAACCAGGATTCAAACCCAGCATTTTGACTCCGAAGTCCACATTTTTAAACTATACTCTATATTATACTGCCTCCCCAAATTATTCTAATCTCCTTTGATTCCTGTCTATCTTCTTCTAATAAATAATTTATTTGGAACAAAACATCCAATTTTCTTAAGAGTTTGCCTCCAGCAACAGGTAGTATTCACCTAAAACTTTTCCAAACTGGTGCTGATATAAATACAGGTTATATCAGAATATGATGTTGCAAAGAAGGTTACAGAATACAGCCTTAAAACATATTTGTTATTTTACTTGATATTCTTCAGACTTTAAGTAACAGAAACACCAAGCTTAAGTAATTTTCAAGAATGGAGTTTGTTGAAGAATCACGAGGTAATTCAAGACACTAAGTACTGCCAAGGTCCATGAGGCAGTGGTAGGAGGCGGGCGCGGCCAGCTGTCTAGGCTGCAATCCTCGTCCATCTCTTGCCTCCACTTCTCTCTGCTCGTCTTTGTAAATTCTCTATCCACAAATAGTCATTCTCTGTTTGCACCACAGGTGAAAACAGCATCTCACTGTGCAGCCTCGGGGTTTACATCACCTTATTCAAAGGAATAGCCCAGACTCATTTTGCGTCAAGTGTTCACATCAGCTTCTGCAAACTATAGCCAAATTGCCCATTCTTAGGGAGCATTTCTAGAGGAATTTGGTTATTGTGGACTGGGGAAACTTCCCAAAAGGTTTCTACAGCCTATTAAAATTATGCATTTATTAGGACACAGAATCTGCCAATATGGTTTCCAATTGAATTATTATCTCTGTCTTCTTATGTGTTGGATGTTCTGTGCAGACAGTATCTGGGCATGTTACTTTGTAATCGTTTGTAAGGCTTGTTCTGGATACAAATATGAAGGTAAAGATAATTTTTCTTCTTCTGAGGATAAGCTTATTGTCAGCAAATCCTGGGTCAGTTTTATCTTTTGCATTTCCCCTGTGCCATTGCTTAGTGGTTTCCTTTGTATCAGAATAAATATTTTTATATATGGATATAGAGAGAGATGATAAAGATAGAGATAGCTATAGAGATGATAGAGAAAGAGGGGGAGGGATAGATAGAAATAGACTTAGAAAGAAGGGTGGGGAGAGAAATACATAGGTAAAGAGAGAGCAAGGGAGATGGGAGACATACAATCCTTTGTATGTGTAGAGGCCTCAGGGATTAAAGAGCACTACTCCTTGCCCCTCACTAACCCTTGGATTCTGGGAAGCGAGGCCCAAATTCCCACAAAGAACCCTCAGGTTCTCTCAGCCAAGAAACATGCAGTACACAAATGCATGACTTCTCATCTAAAAGTGCAAGGAAGGACTGAGGTGTCCTTTGCAGCCACTATCAAAAGCATGGTAAAGTCTTATAATATCCAAATTGTTTCATAGTATACATCTAATTTTTTAATTATATAAGCAAGGCATGAAAACATTCTCCTTTTTTAAAATGAGACTTTACAGATAGAGCTTCCTTCCCTTTGGACACCTACATCTTAGTCAGATCCTCTGTGCCACCCCAAGGTGACTATCATGAGTTTGGCAGGTATCTTACCATATCTTTTCCTATGCACTTACATATATATCATATATAGTATACATATTGTTTTCTAACATAAATATTATTATCATGTATATATTGTTTGCAACTGGCTTTTTCTCTCAACAATATCTCTTAGAGGTCTATTTCTGTTAGGGCCTCCAGATAGGTCTCACTCTTGTTTAACTTCTGAGTAGTAGTTCATAATTTGGATGTGCTGCAGTTTAATTAGGCAATCTCCTATTGATCAATATTAGGCTTGTGTGGTGGAATTTTACTCTTAAGTATTTGGCTACAAATCAAAGTTCCAGTCTGCAAGAGCTAAACAGAACTGAGGCCTCATGTGTCTCTGTGTTGAATTGTAGGCACTTCATATTTTAAAAGGGTGAATAAATCCATGATTGATGAATTAAGAGAGACTCACAGGGCCCCACCTAAGAGTCCTCAGATGTAGTTGCCATTCTCATGCACACCAGCTCCTGGTATGCTTTCACTCCCAACAGCCAGCACCTTTTCAGAGTGCTTCACCCAGGCTACTGTAACCAGCTTTGTTTATGTGCAGAGAGCCAGGTGTGCCTAGAAATTTACATCCCTCCCCTCCCCCAGGGACAGCCCTAAACGAATGACTGACGGTGTGGAGGTACGAGTGCTCTCGTACCCTTACCCTGATGGAGATAGCTGTGAGGTGTGACCTATCCCGTTTCCAGAGCTCCCCTGAAGGGTTGAGACAAAGTTATCCTCTGTGGCACTTTGCCTGGTATCATACCCTTGCTTAGCCTCCCTTTCTTTCAAATCCCAATTTTCTGTATCCTGCCAGACTTACTGGGGAACATTTCCTAATAAATAATCTTCACATAAATCATTTTAGGATCTGCTTTTGGAAACCCAACCTCAGAGTTGGTACCAGAAGTGGTCCTAAAAGCAGACATTCAGAATATTGTTTGGGAATTGGATTACTCACCAGCAAGATGCCAACAGGAAGCCCATTGGTGGTGGAGAGTAGAGTGCTGCTATACAATGACATGCTATTCCAATTCCTGTCACTTCAATTTGTGGTGGACTGACATAGGGTACAGGTGGAAGGGAAACTGGCATGCACAATGTCTATTTTAGTTGATAGATATAAGGCATTTGATAATTAAAATGACTGTAGAGTTGGTTGGTTGCTGCCATGTGCAATTGATGTAATGGTAAAACTATTAATTAGAATTAGCCCATTGCCAACTCAGGAAAAAATGCAAGAGGTAGAAGGTCTCCATGACATTGTTTAGAGAGAACTTTATCAGATAGTGAACTATGCTGAAGATCAGGTTCAGGACTTGATTACAAGAGTAAGAGCACTGCAAAGACAGGTGAATTTGAAGCCTCAGAAAGTCTCTTACAGTAAATTCAGGGTCAGATATATCAGGGGCTACTGATGTACAAAGCTAAATTAACACTGATTACAAGCCCTATTAGAGAGGGCACATGTAGGCACCAGGTGATAAACGGAGTCCTATCCCAAGTCTATTTCACGGTATGTCCAATGGATCTACCAGGTGATCATTTCCATGGTTCCAAAGTGCATAATTGAGATTGATATATTTAGCATCATATTGGTTACTTGACCTGCAGAGTAAGTGCAATCATGGTAGGAAAGGCAAGTGGAACTCCTTGAAATTGCCTCCCTTCCTGGCCAAATAGTAATTCAGAAGTGAAATGGCAGAGATTAATATCACACCCAAACACCTAAAGGATGCAGGATTGGTGGTCTTATCATGCAATATTTTTATTTCAAATTTTTAAATAACAATCATGCATACCATACAAGATTCCCATATATCACCCCACCACCACCACCTTACTGACACATTTGTTACAAATGATAAAAGAATATCATCACAAAATTACTGCTAGCAATAGTCCATAGTTTATATTTGGTGCATTTTCCCACAAACCATCCTATTATTAACACCATGTCTTATTATACAACATTTAATTCACCTGTTTAGCCTTTGTGAAAACCATATGGATACTGGCAGATCATGGTGAACTCTCGCAAGCTTTAACTTATTTGTATCCCTAATCCTAGGTATTGTAATGGATATGGTATCTTTACTAGAAGAGATCAACACACCCTCTGTTACTTGGTATGTGGTTATTTATCTGGTGAATGAATTCTTTTCAATACCCATCAGAAAGACAGATCAGAAGTCTTTGCATTCCCACAGGATGGATAACAGTACATAGCCATAGTCTTGCTCCAGGGCTATGTTAATCCTCCTGCTCTCAGTTTCAATACAGTTTAAAGGAACTTTGATCATTTGGACATCCCACAGAGCATCAGGTTGGTGAAGTGTACTAATGACATCAGCAAACTGAACCTGATGAGCAAGAAGTGACAAGAACTATAGATGTCACCAAAAGAAAAATGCACTCCAGAGAGGGGGAAATAAACTCTACAAATATTCAGGGGCCTGATGCATTGGTGAAGTTTTTAAGAGATCCGGTGGTCTGGGCATGATAGAAAATCACCTCCACAGAACAGTACAAGCTATATTGCACATTTCATCTCCTTTTTGCTTATTTGGGTTTTAGAAGAAACATGTTCTGCACATTGGAAAAACTTCTGTGATCAATTTATTGATCATAATAGGTTTCCAGTTCTGAAACCTATTATGATACTTTCTGGTAGACACCCAAAGAAAGAGAGGGTTCTACAGCAGTTATAGGTGGTGGGACAAGCAGCCTTGCTGGTATATAATCCAGGAGATATCACAGTAGAGCAATACACAGTAGATGAAGCTATCATGTGGAGTTTTTGACAAGCTATAATAGGAGAGTCATAACACAGAAATTAAAAGTTTTGAAATATGCTTTCTGCAGCAAAGGATTATACACCATTTGAAAACCACTCTTAGCATACTATTGGTTGTGGCAGAAGAGTATCTGACCATGGGACAGCAAATGATCATGTGACCAGAGCTGTTCATCCTGAGCTTTGTGCTGTTAGACACACAAAAATCATAAAATCAGGTGGGCATGGGAGCAAATTATCATAAAATGAAAGTGGTACACCTGAGGTAGGCCTGACAAGGCCCATGAATAGTTGGCCCAGACCTCCATGCCACCCATCGTTGCACTAACATCTCTTCCTCAGTTTACAATTATAGCCTCATGGGGTGGGGTGGGATGGATTCCATTCAAGCAGCTGACAGGGGAGGGAAATATAATAGGCCTAGTTCTTGGATGGATCAGCTCAATATATTGAAGTGGGGCTTACTGCCAAACTACAGCCCCACTCAAAAGAGACTTGAGGACAGTGGTGAGGGGAAATCTCCTGGCTGCGCAGAGCTTCGAATGATGTACTTGGTCATCTACTTTGTATGGAGAAGTGTCCCATGGTAAGGATATACATAGACTACTGAGTTGTGTCAAAAAGGCTTAACTGGTTGGCCAGGAACTTGGAAGAAGCAAGACTTAAAAATCATGGATAAGGAGATATGGAGAAATAGCATGTGGATGGACTTATAAGAAGGCACAAAATATGATAATCTGAATACTACATACTAATGCCTACCAGAAAGTATCAGATATAAAGGAGCTTACATCTTTATGGACAAGATAACTCACCCAGTAGATATCATCCAGCTTCTTTCCTTAGCCATCACAGTGCTTACACAGTGTGAACCAGAAGGAAGTAACCATGGTGGCACAGAAGGGCCCAATAGCATGGGGTCCCTCTTACCAAGGCTAATCTAGGTATTGCCATTGCTCAATGTCTGCCTATGAACCACAGAGACTGATGCTCAGACCTAGATATGGTACCAACCCTCAAGGAGGTCAACCAGTCACTTTTTGTTGGATTAATTATATTGGACTCCTTCTACTCTAAGAAAGGCAAAGATTCACCGAGAGGATTTGCCTTCCTTCTCACAGTGCCTCATAAGTACCACTATCCAAGGGCTCACAAACTATCTGATTTTCTAACATGGGATCCCATAAAACAATGTCTCAGAATAAGGGACATGTTTCAAGCAAATAAGGTGTAATTATTGGCACATCCTCACAGAATTCCCTGGTCCTACATTATATCACATCACCCAGGAGCTGCCAGCCTTATAGAACAGGGAATAGCTAAAGTGCCAGCTAGAAGATCACATTCTGCAGGACTGAGGTAATATCCTTCAAAGTGTGGCATACACCTTGAATCAACAGCCATTTAGAGTAATATGTATTGATAGGTATAATAGCTGGGTCCAGGAATCAAGGGACAAAAGTGGACATAGCCTATCTCATCTCTAACTCGGTGATCCACTTGGGGACTTTGTGCTTTCTGTCTCCAAAACATTAGATTTGTCAGATCTAGAGATAACTGGTTCTCAGGAGAGGTAAGTAAATGCTTCCACCAGGGGACACAGTACTGTTCACTGAACCTAAACCTAGTCATCGTGGGTGGTTTATCACAGTGGATCAGCAGGCAAATAAATAAGTTTCATACTGGCAGGAGGAATTGCTGCCATCTAATGGGGGGCAGTGAAAAGTAAGACAGAAAGTCAGAATTCACGGAGGTGAGGGCTCTCTTAGTGCTTCTACAGCCAGTTTTAAGTGAATGAGCCCAAAATGGCCTAAAAATGACATGATACCCTAAGCCTCAGTCCTCTCAGAGAGAAAGATCTGTATCATCCCAACTGGCAAGCAACCTAGATGAGAAGTCCTAGCCAAGTGGGAAAGGAATCTAGAATGGCTGGTAGAGAAGAGAGATGATGAACATCAACTATGGCATTAGAAGTTAGACCAACTAAAGCAGTAGGCTGTAAACCACCCTATTAAGCTTCCTTTTGCAAGTCTTTCTTTTTTCCTGGAAATTGTGGCCAACCGAAAACCATGGAAGCAGTAGAATAAACTTAATGTGAAATGGAAATGGATCTGAATGGTGGAAGGGGTGGACTGTGGTCAGTTTGTCATCCTTATCCCCTTGGATTCCATTGTTGTACACCAGCCCCCAGTTTGCTGTCATTCCCAACAGCAAGCACCTATGTTTTTCCATCAGAAAACTGTAGTCAGGTTTCTAGAACTCATGTTGCCTGCAAACAGAAAGAGCTGCAAGTACCTAAGACTATACATGACCCCAATGGCAGCCTTTAACCAATGCCTGATCGATGTGGAAGTATAAATACTCCAGCTCCCTTGCCCTCTTATTAGGATATGTCTGGGGTATGACCTACACTGTCCCCAGAGCCCTCCCTGCAGAACTGAGCTAAAAATTACCTTCCATGGGACTTTGCTTAATACCATACCCTCACTTGATTTCCTTCCTTTCAAGTCCCCTATTTCCATCTCCTACCACTTTTCTCTTAAATGCTAATAAATCATTTCTCGATTAATCTACTACTAGAGGATAAATGTTAAGAGAGCCAGGCAAGAAAGATTTTGACAAGACATTTTCAAGTTTATTTCAAATAGAATAGCAAATGAACACGGAAAATGGTGAGATTCGGAAAGGTACGGAAAATGCTCTGAGAAATTTGGAAACAATGTTCTGTTTACACGTCCAGCTCCAAACAAGAAATCTAAGCAAAGGTCTTCTCCATTATCCAGGTTCTATCTCCAAGGCCTAATCTGAACACTTTCCTTCTATTCACAACTATATACCACCAACTGTGAGCTTAGAAAACCTGAAACAGAGAAGAGTGGGGAGGAAACTATAGTTTGTATTTCTGCTTCAGTGAAGGATCAGCAAGATCTGAGCAACCTGAACTCATCTGGGTCTCTATCTCTTAATAAGAAGATATGCTTTCTGTGGGTAGAATGCAACTCCTCCTGGAGGCATTTCCATTATGTATTTCATTGAAAGAGGCATCAAAGTCATTACAAGATGAAATGAACATAGTCACCATACAAGGTAAACCACTTCCTCTTTAGCCTTGACTTGGAAAGCCCCCTTGCTATTACTGCTGTCAACCTCATACTTTTACTGTCACCCTCTTGACAGCATTGTCATTTCAGATGTCCCAGGGCATAGCAGGTAAGCCTAAAGCAATCAGACAAGACAACTTTCTGTTCAGTGCTATTTGAAACTGCCTTGTTACCTGAAAGATCCTCTTAATTCATATGACAACGGGTGATCCATCTTGCCCATCATCAGAAGAATATATCTCTATCTCTTCCTCACCTTTCCCACCTCTGCCTATCAGAGTTAGAGATGGGTTCACACTGAGCCATACACATTCTCTCCTTCATCATCATCTTTGTCACCAAATACACCCAAGTGGACATATGTTTATTCATTCAAAAAATATTTATTGAGTGCCTATCATGTGACAGACACAGTGCTAAGCATTGCAGAGACAGTACGGGTAGACTGTGTCCTTGAGTGTACAGAAAACATACATTGAACAAATAATTATGTAAATAACCATATAATTACTACTTTGATAAATTCTACAAGAGAGAAATATATGGTACTATGAGAGCATACAACTGTGCAGGATCTACCATGCCTACCATCTTCTGGGGATTCATGGAAGACTTGCCTGAAGAAGGGACATTTAAGCATTTTTATGCTTGAAAACTTTGTTAAACAGAGTGATAGAGAGAGAAAAGGAAAGAACAAGAGCATTCCAGCTACAATAAAATCTGTGAAGGTCCTGAAGCACAAAGGAACTGGACTTCTTAGAGAAACAGAGAACACCAGTGAAGAAGCTGTGTAGTGGCCAAGGAGGGAGGTGAGAGGAGATGAGGCAAGGTCAGATGATCCTGTTGCTTGTTGTTGTTACCTTTTTAGGTTAACTATTCCTGCATAATGAAGACCATGAGTTTAGAGCTGCTACAGTATAGACTAAGGATTTTTTTTTATTTTACCATGAAATGTATAGGATGGAGAGCAATATGACAAATTTCCAGTACAATGCAAACCTCTTCAAAAGTACTTTTATCTTTTATTCGATATAGGTTATTCAGCCTTTCAACCAAGACAAGGTCTAACATCACTTTGAAGAGTCAAAGCCAAACACATCAAAGCTTAAAGAGATAATATGGTCATTTAGGTACCAATAAACTTGAATGAAAGAATATCTCCTCACATAGAGTGTCTGTTTATTTTTTGCAAGTCTGTCCAAAACATAGCCATTTTGGTTTATCTCTATGGACATTTTTGCTAAATAATAGAAGACATCAGATTAAACTCATTAGTTATAATCCTCGAAGTTAACCTCAGAGTAGAAAACTCATGGGAGAAAACGTCTATTACGAGAAATGCAAATGAGATACCTTAAAATGAAAAGTTTCTGAAAATTACTATCTCAAGTGGAAACTATTAGAAACACTTTAGGAAAAGGACAAAAAAAATCAGGACAACAGGTGCAGCTGTGACTTTGGCACTGAAGTGAAGTTGGCAACCACGTAGATGTCAAGTACACAGTATTGGCCCATAGGCACCCCCTGCAAGACTGCTCCCATGAAACCACAGCCACTGGCTGACCTGGGCTTCACACCTACAGTTCCTGTGGCACATCCTCCACACCCCTTACTTACCCAGAAGGAGATCAGAGCGCCATAGCAAAGTTGTGCGGTCCTTGGACAAACAGCATAGACAAGTTCAGCTCTTCCTTTTTCTTCCTTCTGAGCTAGATAGTACATGGCTGCACACACATGTGTGTGTATGTACAACAAAGAGCAAGGGCAGTCCTGAACTGATTTTACTTTCCTCCCTTAGTGTTTGCAGACAGTACCACTTCCAGAAAAAGAGATGGAACCAGCTTACCTCTTCTTAAACAGACACCAGTGACAGGGACAGACCCACAGTGCTGTGACTTTGCATTGGCTTTTGCTGAATTTGCAAGTGTTGATAAGCCATGAAATGTCAAAAATAAAGTGAGGCAAAGATACTCCAAATGGGAATATCTTCTGATTATGTAGCATGGTATGATGCTAGGATGATCACTTTTACAAAGGATATCCCAAAATTGCAAGGCTGAGATATCAGGATAAATAAAAATCCATGAACAGCACGTAATGCCCCCAGAATATCAGAATTCACTTCCTTAGGTAAACAGCTTTTCCAGGTCAGAATTTGAGAGTGAAGACTCAGTGAAGTAGCAGGGCCACCTCAAGATTAGCCCTTGGCTTCCAGAAAAGGAAACCACTGCAGTATGACTAAGGGCACAGATAGGCTCAGAGACCAAAAATAAATCCAGAGAAGGACGATGCCTGTGATTTTTAAACTGGAAGAGAATCATTCTATTACACTACCTGGGATTGAACAGGTACTGTGATGCAGCTGTTTTTTGTTTGATTGATTTTCTAAAACACAAATACCTTTTTTTTCTGATTTTAAAAGTGATACATACTCACTGTGGGGCATTTAAATAATGCAAAGAAATCCAAAGAAGAAAATAAAATCACCCAGAGATCCACCACCCAGTGAAAACCATATACAGTTTTGGGAGAACATCCTTCCAGACATTTTGCCATACAGATTTACACACACGCACAAGCATGCACACACTCACACATGCAGAAATACATATACACACATTCACGTGCACATATTTACACATATGCATATGCATGCACATATAGACTTTAAATAAATGCATTCATACTCAATATGCTGTCTTATAACCTACTTTGTCAGTATTGTGTATATGTATCGTTAAGCACTTTAATTCAATAAAAACATATAAATATAGAAATGCAGCATCTATATTTTATTCCATTATCTATATATACTACAAGTTAGCCAATTTAGCCTGAACAGTAGTGGAACCCATTTTGTTTTGTTTTATATTTCAAGCTTGCTTCTTATGTACCATCTTTATACATTTGTTGAATAACTTCTTAGGAAAATTCCTGAAAATGGCATTGCTGCATTAAAAGGTAGACCTTTTTTTTTTTCTTTATCTTGGTATGTATTGTTAAACTAGAGGTGATCTGGGACCATGGGACCCCATTGTTGCACATTACTCTCTGCCCCTTCATTGTTGTTGCACATTACTCCCTGTCCCTGCATGGGGACTTGCCCTTATCTGACCACAGACAGAACAGTCATTCTTACAGGGAGCAGGTCTCCCTGGAAAGAAGGCAAAAAAAGCCCATGCTCCTTTCAGCCCCTGCTGCTCGAGGGTAAGGGAAAGACCTAAGTGGGAACATCTTGTCTCTCCCAAGGTCTGATGATTCCTCTGAACCCTTCTCCTTCTGAACTGCAGATCTGTCATAAGGGCCATCACAAGTATCACCACTGATTCCCTGCACATGTACTGTATTCCAAATTAGTGGAGCTGGGCAAAGACCCCAGGCAGGTATCTGCAGCATAAGGTTAGGAAACATCCCCTAGTATTACAGATCAGTGGTTCTCAGCAGGAGGGAGGGGTTATTTTGCTCCAAAGAGGACATTTGGCAATATCTGGAGACATTTGGGGTTGTCCCAAGCAGGGGTCCTAACTGGCATCTCATGGCTGGAGGCCAAAGATGGTGCTTGTCTTAGTTTTCCAGAGCTGCTATGACAAATACAACACAACGGATTGTCTTAAACAATAGGAATTTATTGTCTCATGATGTTGGAGGGTAGAAGTCCAGCATCAAGGAATTGGCAGGGCTTGCTTTCTCCCAGAGTCTGTAGAGTTCCAGCAATCCTCTGTCACGTGGAGATCTCTATCTCCTTGTATCTGCTCCCCTGATTTCCAGTTACTTCCAGCTTCTTCTGACTTTGGCTGCTTGTGACTGACTTTCCTTTGCATATAAAGACTCGAGCCATGTGGATGAGGCTCAGCCTAATTCAACTTGGCGGAATCTAAATGGGATCTTTGAAGATCCTATTCATAAATGAGTCCGCACCTTAACTAATGATAACATCTTCAAGGGTCCTAACTACAAATGGGTTCACAACCACAGGAATATGGATTAAGACTTGAGTATGTCTTTTGTAGGGAACATGATTGAATCCCCAACAGTCCACCTTTTAGACCCCAAAAGACACATTCTTCCCTCATGCAAAATATATTCACCCCATCCTAATATCCCAAAGGCCTTAAGTCATTTCAATAACAACTCTAAGTACAAAGGCTCATTAAAATCAGTTATGGGTGTGGTCCATCCCAGGAAAAATGTCCTCTCAGGCTGTGGACATATGAAACTGAGAAAACAAGTTATTTGCTCCAAACCACAATGGTAAGACAGGCATAGGATAGACATTGCCATTCCAGAACCAAGAAAGTGGAAGGAAAAAAGGGATCTTGGGTCCCAAGCAAGTCCAAAATCCAGCAGGGCAAACTCCATTAGATTCCAAAGTTTGAGAGTCATCTGTTTTTGATGCTTTGTCTTCTGGGCCTGCTGGCACAGCAGCCCCACCTTTTCCAAGCACTGGAAATTACCACGCTCTCCCCAAATGCCATGGTAGAAGACCCATCCACTCCAAACATTGGGGTGGTCCACCCTTTCCAAATGGTAGACCTCCCACAACAAAGGATTATTCCATCCAAAATGTCAATAGCACTGAGGATGAGGAAAACTTGTGTTAGAGAATACAGCCTTCTCTATTTTGTGTTCTATTTGCTCATTTCACTGAATTTCAGGGAGAAAAGATCTGCAAATTTATAAGTATCTCTGACTCACATAAATATGTATTTTTAAATAAAAATCTTACTTTATCATTTGATTCTTCAATGACTTTCCCAACCTCTGTATCTCCCTCTTACCCCAAATCCGAGACCCACAAGTCCTTCCATGCCCCAGAGTTCAAATATACTTGGTCTACTTTCCATAAATTTGGCCATGCATGAAAACCAAAATGCATCGACACAGATAAACTTGATCAGATGTTTTTCTTCCTCTGTCCTTTTGGGTTTCTTTGTTTTGTTTTGTTTTTTTCATTAAAAAAAAATTGAAGTTTATCACTCATACATGAACATACTTAATAAGTGTATAGTGAAAGTTGTGAACTTACAAAACAAACATGCGTGACATCATACAGGGCTCCCATATATGTCCTTTTGTTTGTTTGTTTGTTTGTTTGTTTTAAACTAGAACATTTATTGCACGACTAATCAGTGAAATCCTTAAGATGAACTGGATGCTGCAACAACTGCCCTTTTGGGTTTAGTTGTAGTTCCTTCACGGAATCTACACCTGAGTCTTAGATCTACAAGTTTTAGGTGCCTCATTTGACCTTTACCAATGGTATTTCATCTTTTAGCCTTGGCACACTAGTTACACTCACTCTTGCTCTTGGCAGGGTAGCCACATTTGCCACAGGTTGACTTCTGAAGGTGGTAGTCCTTACAGCCACAGTGGTGGCACAAGGTGTGCATCTTATTGCGATGGTTTCCAAAGGACGAGGTTCCCTTCCTCATCTTATTTCTGCGACGGAGACCAAGAGGTCGGAAGAGATGGCACTTCTGCTATATCGTGCTCAGATGTTTCCGCCCAGTAGCTCACTTCCGGCGGATCGCAGTGCACCTCTCTGAAGTGTTCCTTTTGTTTTTAATTAACTAATTAGCAGACTATGAAGACCTGGTTCTTCCTTTCCTCCATTGGAGTAGGTTTTTTTTTAAACTTTATTTTTAAAGAAGTTTTAGATTACAGAAAAGTTACATAGAAAATATAGAGGATTCCCATATGCCCCACCCCCTCCCCTCTCACATTTTACCCTATTAATAACATCCTACATTAGTGTGGTAAATTTGTTATAATTGATGAACAAATACTGAAGCATTGCTACTAACCATGGTCTATAGTTTACATCATGGTTTATACTTTGTACTATACAATTTTACAGGTTTTGGCAAAATGTATAATGGCCTGTATCCATCATTGCAATGTCATGCAGAACAATTCCAATGCCCTAAAAATGCCCTGTGGTCCACTGACTCTTTCCTCCCTCTTCCCTCAGAACCTCTGGTAACCACTATCTTTATATCATTGTTACAAGACTTAATAAGAAGTCTACTTTGGTCCATGGTTGCATCCCCCCCTTATATTCATTCTTCATTCTTGAGGATTTGGGGGTGGTTATGCCTGCTCTGCTTCAGATTGAGAGGGGACTCTTGGAGTGATTTTAATCTTAATACACAGTATCTTCTCCCAACACAAATCACTTGTTATGATGACAAGCCACTATGGCAGAACAAAGGAAAGAAGACTTTCTTTCAGAAGGATTCACTCTTCTCTAAAGAAAGTTTCAACATTCTACCACCTTGTAGATTTAGAAGGGTAGGATGTAAGTCATTCTGAAGCATTTGAGCCAGTCCATTGGACACGTCCCATCAGCTAGACGACTACCTGAAGGGAATCAATATTTTATTCAGACTTTGAACCATTTCAACTCTTCCATGGGGCCCATAACCTCAGTCAGCACTCAATCTGTGTTATTTGCTGAACAAAAAAAAATAGTCCCCCAGAAAAGGAAAGCAATGAGCCATGAGTGAAAATTCTGAGGTAAACAAGGATGGCTCCTATGATATCAGAATATTTATAGTGTTTATCTGCTGCATTGGGATAGCATTCAGAATATTTAAAGGATCTACAGTTCATAGAAGGGAATTTTATTGCAAAACTAAGTGGCATTCACTGCCTACATGTGTATACACACATACATGCATACCAAACTGCCCCCCTGTGAAAAAGTAGCCATGCTTGATTTATTTCCCTGTCACCAAAATAATTCATCCACAGCCAAGAAAGGAAATAGCCACGTGCTATCCAGGCACAGGACAAGAATTGTCTTTTTTCTCCTTGTTCATGAAGCTAAAAACCGTGCTTGTGGAGAGAGCCATGGATGGCAGAATAAAATCAGCACAAACCAATTAAAATTGATGATATAGGGGAAATACTGAGACTCATTGAAGTTAAAATCTTTGTCTACATGTGGAAGAAAAATGCCTCTTGAGGAGTATAATAGCCACAAGGTCTTCATCTTTTAATGCAGTGTGGCATGGCATTTTTTAGGAGAGTAAAGTGCAACCCAACTGTGCATCTTTCTTGCCTACAAAGCCTACCCCAGTGGTTTGCAACAAGCTTTCAATAAATTATTGTTGAGAAGTGATGTCACCAAGATGGTGGAGTGACATACTCCAGGGTTCCATGCCCCAAAAAAATTTCTGAATGGCAAGCAAAAACTGGCAAAGCATCATTCTCATAGCTTTAGAAAACAGTTAAAGAGTGGCAGTAACTGTACAGCTACTGAATCAAGAGAAAGGCAATTTGGAAGTGATAAGAAAACTGATGGCACTTTTGCTGACTCTTTCCCCACCCTTCCCCAGCTCAATGCAAAGCCTGCCCACATACCCAGTGGAGATCCCTGGTCTCAGTTCTAAAGAGAGCAGAGTAACCCTTATATGCATATTGAGGTGAACATACGGCTGTACTAATCTGTCTGGTGGCATCCTCAAGGACTGAATCAGGACACTTGTTCTAGAATTTGTTTGGTGGTTTGTAGAAGTGGATTGCAGGGCTACTCCAACACTGTAAGAAACCTATCAAACCACAGATGCCTGGGGGAAAGGATTACCAACTATAAGACATACATTAGAGTGCCTAGGATCAGAAGGAAAGACTGCAAGTTTCCAGGGGGGAAAGGGGCTTTCAGAGAGTAGCCATGTCAACAGAGGAATACATAAAGTCATGAGCATGCTCAAGACAAGGTAGATTTTCAGATTATACCTTCTCTTCAGATTGTTCTTTAGGCTTATTGTAGGGTTGGCTAGCTTCTAAAGGAGAGCACTTGCAGAGCCAATCTGTAAACACTGGGGAAGGTGTTTTCCTTCAGTTTTTTTCCTCCACTCTTTTTTCCTCTTAATTTTTCTGCTTGTTGTTCTTGTTAGCTACTAGCATTCAAGAAAAATCTGCCATAACACTAGCTGCATACAAGCTTAAGGAATAGATGGTCCAGTGACTAAACTCAAGAATTAACAACTAAAATATTAAAATGTCCACTGCACAAAAAAAATTACAAGACAGACAAAGAAGCAGGAAATAATGGCACATTCAACAGAACAAAACAATATGTCCAAAACCATCAACAAGGAAGCTCAGACTTTGACTATAACAGACAAAGACATTTTTAAAACTGTCTTAAATATGCCCAAAGAGCTAAAGGAACTCATGAAGAACTAAAGGAAATCATGAAAATAATATATGAACAACATGAGAATTTAAATATGGAGAAACAAATCATAAGCAGAAACCAAGGAGAAATACTGGAGCTGAAGATTGCAATTACTGAAATAAAAATTTTTGAGAGGAATTCAACCACAGATAAGAGCTAGCAGAAGAAAGAATCAGTGAACTTGAAGAAAGGACAATTTAAATCATCCAGTGTGAGGAGAAAAAGAAAAAAGAATGAACAAAAGTGAACATTGTCTTAGAGACCTGGGGGACATAATCAAGCATGCCAATATATTCATTATGTGAGTCCCATGGGGAAAGGAAAAAGAGACAGGGGTTGATAAAATATTCCAAGAAATTATGATTGAAAAACTTCCCAAATTTTATGAAAAATATAAATATACACAAAGATGCTCAACAAACTCCAAACAGGATAAACTCAAAGAGTTATAATAGATAGAACATCCTGACAGAAGATCAATAAAGAAACATAAGACTTGAATGAGACTACAAGCCAGCTAGAGCTAGCAGACATATATAAAACACTTCACCCAACAACAACAGAATACATATTCTTCTCTAGTGCACATGGATCATTGTCTAGGATAGATCACATCTTAGGTCACAAAACAAGTCTCAATCAATTTTAAAGATTGAAATTATACAATGAATCTGACCACAATGGAATGAGGCCAGAAATCAATAACAGAAGGAGAACTGGAAAATTCACAAATCTGTGGAAAATTAAGCAGTACACTATTAAGCAACCAATGAGTCAGAGAGGAAATCACAAGGGAAATTAGGAAATATTTTGAGGCAAATGAAAATGGAAACACAACATACCAAAACTCATGAGATGCAGCAAAGGCAGTACTGACAGGGAAAGTTATAGCACTAAATGTTCACATTAAAAAAGAAGAAAGATTTCAAATCAGTGACTTAACCTCATGCCTGGAGGACATGGAAAAATAAGAGCAAACCAAACTCAAAGCAAGAAAAAGGAATGAAATAATAAAGATTAGAGCAGAGAGAAATAGAGAATAGAAAAATAATAAAGAGAATCAACAGAACCAAAAATTGGTTCTTTGAAAAGGTCAATTACATCAACAAACCTTTTAGCTAGACTGACAGAAAAAAAGAGAGAGGACTCAAATAAAATCAGAAATGAAAGGGGGGACATTACTACCAACCCCCCAAAATAAAAAGATTGTAAGAGGATACTATAAACAATTGTATGCCAACAAATTAGATAACCTAAATGAAGTAGACAAATTCCTAGAAGCAAATAAACTACCTACATGGACTCAAGTAGAATTAAAAGACATGAACAGACCAATAACAAGTAAAGAGATTGAGTCAGTAATCAGTAATGTCCCAAAAAAAGTATAGTCCAGGACCAGATGGCTTCACTTCTGAATTCTAGCAAGTAGTTACAGAAGAATTAACACAAATCCTACTCAAAATCTACCAAAAAAATTGAAGAAGAGGGAACACTTCCTAACTTATTCTAAGAGACCAGCATTTCCTTAATACCAAAGCAAGAGAAAGATCACAAGCAATTACAAGCCAATATCCCTTATAACTATGGATGGAAAAATCCTCAATAAAATACTAGAAAACTAAATCCAACAGCACATTAAAGGAATTATACACAATGATCAAGTAGGAATTACCCCAGGTATGCAAGAGTAGTTCAATATGAAATCAATTAATGTCATACATCACATTAAGAGAATGAAGGGGAAAAACACATGATCATTTCAGTTGATTCAAAAAAGGCATTTGACAAAAAAATATAGCACCGTTTCTAGATTTTTTAAAAATTCAGAATACTAGGAATAGAATTAAACTTCATTAGCACGATAAAGGGCATATATGAAAAACCCACAGCTAACATCATACTCACCGGTGAGAGTCTGAAAGCTTTCCCCCTAATATCAGGTCAAAATAAGTATGCTCACTGTCACCACTATTATTCAACAATGTACTGCAAGTTGTAGCCAAAGCGATTAGGCAAGAAAAAGAAATAAAAACCTCCAAATTGAGGAGAAAGGAGTAGAACTCTTCCTATTTGCAAATGACAAGATCCTATGTATAGGAAATCCTGAAAAATCCACAACAAAGCTACTAGAGCTAATAAATTCAGCAAAGTGATGGGGTACAAGATCAGCATGCAAAAATCTGTGGTGTAGCTACACACTAGTAGTTAACAATCTGAAAAGGAAATCAAGAAAAAAATTCCACTTACAATAGCAACTAAAAGAATCAAATATCTAGAAATAAACAAAACCAAGGATGTAAAGAACTTGTACCCAGAAAACTACAAAACATTGTTGAAGAAATTAAAGAAGACATAAATAAGTGGAAGGACATTCTGTGTTCATGGATTGGAAAACTAAATATTGTCAAGATGTCAGTTCTACTCAAAGAGATTTATAGATTCAGTGCAATCCTAATCAAAATTCCATCAACCTTCTTTGCAGAAATTGAAAAGCCAGTCAACAAATTCATATGGAAGGGTAAAGTGTTCCCAAATAGTGAAAACCAAATTAAAAGCCAAAACTGAAGTTGGAGGATTCACCATTCCCAATTTTAAAACTTATTACAAAGCTAAAGTCATCAAAACAGCATGATACTGGCACAAGGACATATACACCAATGGAATTGAACTGAGAGTACAGAAAGAAGCCCTCACATCCATGATCAAGTGATTTTTTTAAAGGGAGGCAAATACCACTCAACTGGCAAAGAATAAGCTTCAACAAATTGTGCTAGGAAAACTGGATATCCATGTGCAAAAGAATGAAAGCCAACCCCTACCTAACACCACATACAAGAATTAAATCTAAATGGATCAAAGACCTAAAATAAAAGAACAAAAACTGTGAAACTCCTAGAAGAAAACATATGGAAACACCTCAGGACCTTGCATTAGGCAATGGTTTCTAAGACTTTACACCTAAAACACAAGCAACAAGAGAAGAAACAGATAAATGGGACTTCATCAGAATGTAAAACTTTTGTATGTCAAAGGACTTCATCCGAAAGTGAGAGTTCACTCAATGAAAGTGGGTTCACTCAATGAAAAAAAAACATATTTTGAAAACATATTTTGAAACCATATTTCTGTAAGAGTTTAACATCCAGAATATATAAACAATTGCTTCAACTCAACAACAACAAAAAAACAATAACCCAATTTTAAAATGGGCAAAGGAGTTGAATACACATTTCTCCAAAGGAGATATATCAATGGCCAAAAAGCACATAAAAGGTGCTCAACATCATCAGCCATTAGCAAAACACAAATCAAAACCACAATGAGATACTATTTTATACCCACTGGAATGAATACTATCAAAAATTGGAAAATAGAAGATGTGGAGAAATAGAAACCCTCGTACATTGTTAGTGAGAATGTAAAATGGTGCAGCCACCGTGGAAAACAGTTTGGCAGTTTCTTAGCAAGTACTGAATTTACCATATGACCTGGCAATCCCACTTCTAGGTGTATACCCAAAAGAATTGAAAGCAGGGACTCGAACAGATATTTGCACACCAATATTCATATCAGCATTATTCACAATTGCCAAAAGGTGGAAGCAACTCAACTGATGAATGGATAAACAAAATGTGGTATATACAATACAATGGGATATTATTCAGCTGTACAAAGGAATGAAGTTCTGATACACATTACAACATGGATGAACTTTAAAGAATCATGTTGGGTGAAATAAGCTAACACAAAAGGACAAAAATTGTATAATCTCACTTATATGAAATAACTAGAATATGTAAAATTCTTAGGGACAGAAAATAGATTACAACTTACCAGGGACCCGGGGAGAGGGGTGTAAATTAATGCTTAATGGGTAGAGTTTCTGTTGGGGGTGATGGAAAAGTTTTAGCAAATGGACGGTGGTGATATACATTCAATATTGTGAATATAATTTAAATCACTGAATTATATTCTTTAATGACAAATTTTATTTTGTATATATATTACCACAATAAAATTATTTTTAAAACATACTACCCTACAACACAAAGAATGAATCTTAATGTAAAATATGGACTTTAGTTAATAATATAATTAATAGTAATGCTGCAACTGTACCACATTAACACAAAATGTTAATAATAAGGGAAGCTGTAGTGAGCTGATATGGGAACACTGTACTTTCTGCATATTTTCTGTATACCTACAACTGCTCTAAAAAATAATGCTAGTTAATAAACATACATATAATTTATTGTTAAATGAATTGTTCATATCAAGAAGCCCTGTGTAACTTGCTGTCAAATAGATCCTTGATACTCAAAATGTGGTCTACAGCATCAGCATCCTGGGAGCATGTTAGAAATGCAGACTCTCAGGATCCTTCCCAAACCTACCTACAAAATCTGAATTTTCACAAGATCCCCAAGTTATTAACATATTATTTGAAGTTTGAGTAGTGCTGTTCTAAACAAACTCTCCCAATAAAATGTAGGAACCTTGTCCAAAGATAGTATGAATTTTGCCCACCTGATGGGCCTATCCAATCAATCAGTCAACAGTATATTGACTGACAGGCTGTTCCATGCAAGACAAACAAAATGTGCAGAAGCATTATCCAAACACTAATAGGTAAGTGTAAAATATCATAGAATAATGGTTTGGCAAGAGTTTCTCTGGATGGCATTGAACATGCCACAGAGGGACAAATGAGAGAGGAAATGTTGGCCATAATGGGATTTGTCTCTAAAGCAGCCCTGGGAGCCCAAAATTGCATCAGTATAGCAATGGTTACTCTTGCAGTCTCTGGAGACCTTTCCAAGGTGCCTTTCCTGATAAGTGGACAGGGAGATCTGAATGAAGATATTAAATTAGAGATAACAGAAAATAAGCAAACAGTGCCTTAGAGTGGAGCAAAAACAGGAGAAGGCAAGAGGCAGAGCTGTCCCTCAAAATGACATTAATAACTAATCTCTGGGCCACCAGAGGTAATCTTCATCAGCAATTAAGAGCAAGAGCAAACAAATGGCTTCTGCCGCCATTGCTACTCTGTGCTCCAGCTCTGGAGCTGCGGGTTTTAGATTCTATAAGTACAAATGGTATAACTGCCTAGTGGAAATTAATCTTAAAGTAAAAGAAAGGGACATCCTGAAGGAAAAAAACATTTGTCCTCTGGGTTCAACCAATGGGAGGTTGACAAGAGATGGGAGGGCAGGCTAAGAGAACCATCAGATTACTTCCTTCCTCCCCCCACGTCACCCCACCCATTGCTTTGGGTCTGGCAGGATCCCATCTCTCTATAACAGTGGTTCTCACCTGGGGGTGAATTGGCCCCCCAGAAGGCATCTGGCAATAATGACATTTTTTATTGTCATCACTGAGGGGGTGGGGAGGATACTACTGTCACCTGGTGGGTATAGGCTAGGGATGCTGCTAAACCTCTTACAATGCAGAGACAATTTCCCACAACAAACAATTGTCCAAGGCAAAATGACAGTAGCACTAAGGTTGAGTAACCCCACTCTATGACAAGAGCCCCAAGAGGGGCACTTGTTCCAAGGCCTCTATGTGATAACAGATTCCTGCTGTTGCTCATCCTCTGTGCCTCAACTCCCCTTGTTGGTTGTTTTAACCTGCCTTTCCTCTCAAAATAACCCCAAGATTAAACTCTCTTCAAAAATTCTAGCCAAGGGTGCCTTTTATTTCCTTCCTGGACCCCAAATGTTACAAAGACCATTTATGCCAGCAAAGAGAAAAACAAGACCAGGATGTGTGCTGAGGATGTAATTCTTAATTGATGACCTGGCCAAAGCTGAGGAAGAGAAGAGGTAGGATGGTTTGGAGGTAAGAGGACTGGGAACACAGGGCTCATAAGGAGCCTTAGAAGAGAAAGCCTCTCCAAGGGACTGTGAGGGGCCAGCTTTGAAGCTGCAAGCCCGGCCAGCAGATGGAAAGGAGGGTTGTTATAGGGGAGAAGTGCCCTTCCAAATCCTCAGATTTACCAGGAAGCTAATGAAGTCAAAGGGTCATCATCCTTCACTTGCATGAGCACTTTGCAAGGATTGGGGAAATCTACAAAAATAAGAAATTTTAACTGCAATTAATTGAGTGCTGTCTCTTTCAAAATCAACTTTCCTTCCGTCACATTTCCATGCTTGTCAGGAGGAGTGAGAGGATCTATTTAAAACAAAGTTGAGCTTGGGTTTCGTGGGATATAGTTATGCAATTCACAGTCACTTGAGGGTATAATAAAGTTATTGCTAGCCATCCAAGTGTGAGAATGACTTTCAGGAGCACTTCTAGAAACCACTGCAAGAACTCACCTGGTTCTGTGACATGAAGGGACAGGACCAGAAATCGTTTGGTGATGTGAACATGTCCAATAATGGTAGGTGGACAAGGAAGGAGAAACAAGGTGTGACTGAGTTGAATAATACAGAAAATAAGCACAGAGGCAGAAGCTGGTCTGTGGAAAATTCTTCCAGTCACTGAATGTGTAAACCTTTAGGTAAGATACATTACATTTATCTTTGTAAAAAGATTTATGGTAACTGGTTTCTTACTTGACTTTTATAATAAGTACTTTACACTTTATTTTTGCCTTTATTTCATAAGTAATTTGAAATAACTAGACTAGTTTGTTATATTCAGGGCAAGAAGAATTTTTTTTATATATACTGAGGATTTGCATTGTGAATTACATTAAGTTATTTGGCATTTGAGAAATTATTACTACTTTAAAACAAATGTAGCATTATCATACTGTATTTAAATTATAATTTTTTAATGGAGATCTCCTCTTGAAATATATGGAGATTTTTGGAGAGGAGAGAAAAAAGGAGTAAATAAAAGGGAAAGCTCAGAAAATAGACATGTCCCTGTGGGGATGCTTGTCTCACTATAAGACCAAGCAGTTCATACTGAATCAGAATGAGAGTCTGATAGAGAAAGCAGTTAGATTAAGATGATGCTTATTTTTCTAAATTATTTAAATCAAAAAGTGTTATGATTGAAATGAAGTCAGGTTTTCCCTCTGCTCTGTCAGAAAACAAATTCTATTTTGAAATGTTTGTTTTAACCTTTAAAAAAAAAATTAGCTCAGACTGGCTCAAAATTTTTTCCCTTGGGATTTTAGAGTTGAGAAATCCATTTATTAATTCTTTCTTGCTTTCTTGAAGTCTGCTCTATATAGAAACAAGAGTTTGGCTAAATGGTACAGAGAATTTGAATCCCTGAATATACAATAAAATACTTCATAGAGAGCCAAGAAGATATTTTTGTTTTTCATTTTTTTAATGTTCACCATATACGCAGAGTGAAAGAGAAGGCTCATCCTTGGAAGTGTAACAGATAACAATTTTTCTGATGATCTGCTGTGATCCACGTAAAATGTGTTGAGTTTGTTCTGCTGTCACTTTTCCTGTTGCTGATTCCAATAGCACTATCTTGATTTGAAGCATATGCTTGAGGGCCATTGAAAGCAATCTTCTTTTAATGCAGATAAAAGCAGCCTGGAGTTAGAAAATAACATTTGATTC
This sequence comes from Cabassous unicinctus, assembly GCA_029593785.1. Taxonomy (NCBI): domain Eukaryota; kingdom Metazoa; phylum Chordata; class Mammalia; order Cingulata; family Chlamyphoridae; genus Cabassous; species Cabassous unicinctus. The sequence continues at coordinate 1,470 of JAQZBX010004357.1, read as the reverse complement.
TCTAAGTATTGACTTTTTGAGCACCTTTCAATATCACACATTTGTAAAAACTATTGCTTTTAGAAATGATTGCTAATAAGCACTTTAAAAAGGAAAAGGCAGCCTTTCCTATGTTTCTGGTTGTGTGTAGATCTTTAGAAGTAGCATCAGCAATAGATTTCAAAACCTTCTCTCTGGCATTGCAACATGACTCCCAGGGATGAGCCTCCCTGGCACTGAGGGATTATTAACAAGCACCAGCTAGCAATGCATCTGGAAAAAGACCTAGACCCAAAGGGGGGAATATTAAATACAAATGAGGTTTTATGGCTAAGAGATTTCAAAGTGAACCGGGAGGTCATTCCAGAAGTTATGCTTATGCACGTCTCAGGAGGATCTCACTGACTGCCGTAATGAACAGTGCCTCAAGCAAGGGGATTCCTGAGGGCTCTAGAGACATCTGGACACTCTAGGCAGGGCATACAATCACAGGAAATTGACACCCCATCAGTGGGCCTTACCTTAGGATATATGATAACCTATCTCCCCAGTGTCTCACAGTTAAACCCATGTATAATTTTCTCCACATGGTTTTTTCACCCCTTTTATTTGAAACTAGAGTTAGCACTATAGCCATAAATATATGTCACAGAGATTTAAATATTCCAGCTGTTCATAGGCCAGTTGAGCCCTGAATCTCTGCAAAGTTGCAGCCAATACCTAATCTCCAGCTCATTGGATTCACCCAAGACAAGTAACAAAAGTGAGATGATGGACATCCCAAAAAACAGAGAGTATCCACAACTGCAAGCAGACAGTTCCATCCATCTGCCCCATGGGATCTAAGGCCCCTTTCAATCAGAAGCAAAGTAGGCATCACCATCCCTAAATCCTCAAGATTGAGGAATGAACAAACATAAGGGGAGAATGCAACTATGGGCTAAAGTAGACTTATTATTATTCTAGTAATGGAAGAACTTGTAAGATTCATATAAAGACAGTGGTCACCAGAGGTTCTGAGAGGAGGGAGAGGGAAGAATAGGTGTAACATGGGGCATTTTGGGGACATGGAATTGTTCTGCATGACATTGCAATGACAAATACAGGCCATTAAACATTTTGTCAAAACCTATAAAACTTTTTACTTCCAGGAGCTTCATCAGGTTCCCACTGTGAATTTCAGAAAAAGAATTCCATTTGCTTCCAAAGCAGGATAGGGGAGAAAAAACCATTTTGAAATATCCAAGAGCAGTCTACCACATTGCTTGGATTACTGTAGCTTTATAATATGTGGTGATATCAGGTAGTGTTTCTACAAATGAATTCTATTATGCAGTTTTTGGGGCTAATCTAGATACTCTGCATTGGCATATAAAGTTTAGAGTTAGGGAAGCGGGTGTGGCTCAGTGGATAGAGCCCCCGTTTACCATATGGGAGGCCCGGGTTCGCGTCCCGAGGCCTCCTTGTGAGGGCACGCCGGCCTGAGCGGTG
>JAQZBX010004356.1:0-60731 GCA_029593785.1 Cabassous unicinctus | reverse complement strand
TCCTTTATAAGTTCTAGAAGCTTTGTTGTAGATTTCTCAGGGCTTTCTATGTACAGGATTATGTCGTCTGCAAATAATGAAATTTTCACTTCTTCATTTCCAATCTGGATGCTTTTTATGTCCTTTTCATGCCTCAGTGCTCATGCAAGTACTTCTAAGACAATGTTAAATAGGAGTGGTGATAGTGGGCATCCTTGTCTTGTTCCCAAACTCAGAGGGAAGGCTTTTAGTATTTCACCATTGAAAATGATGTTGGCTTTGGATTTTTCATATATACCCTTTATCATATTCAGAAAGCTTCCTTCTATTCCTATCTTTTGTAATGTTTTTATCAGGAAAGAGTGCTGTATTTTGTCAAATGCTTGTTCTGCATCTATAGAGAAGATCATGTGATTTTTTTCTTTCAATCTGTTTATGTGGTGTATTACATTGATTCCCTTATATTGAACCATCCTTGCATACTCGGGATGAAACCCACTTGGTCATGGTGTATAATCCTTTTCATACATTGTTGAATGCGATTAGCAAGTATTTTGTTGAGGATTTTAGCATGTAGGTTCATTAGAGAAATTGGTCTGTAATTTTCCTTTCTTGTGGTATCTTTATTTGGTTTTGGTATAAGGGTAATTTTAGCATCATAGAATAAGTTAGGCAATATACCATCCACTTCTATTTTTTGGAACAGCTTAAGCAGAATTGTTGTTAGCTCTCTCTGGAATGTTTGGTAGAATTCAGCTGTGAAGCCATCTGTTCCTGGGCTCTTCATATTTGGGAGGTTTTTGATGACTGAGTCTATCTCCTTACTTGTAATTGGATGGTTGAGTTCATCAATTTCTTCTTTCATCAATGTAGGCTGTTTGTGAGTTTTTAGAAACTTGTCCATTTCCTCTAAATTATCATTCTTGTTGGCATATAATTTTTCAATGTATCCTCTTATGATACTCTTTATTTCTGTGGGTCAGTAGTGATATCCCCTTGCTCATTCCTTATTTTGCGTATTTCCATCTGTTCTCTCTTTTCTTTGTTAGTCTGGCTAAGGGTTTGTCAATTTTATTGATATTCTCAAAGAACCAGCTTTTGGGATTTTTTTATTGTTTCTAGTGCTTTCTTATTCTCTATTTCTTTTAGTTCTGCTCTAATCTTTGTTATTTCCTTCTTTCTAATTCCTTTTGGTTTAGTTTGTTGTTATTTTTCCAATTCCTCCAAGTGTGCAGCTAGGTCTTCAATTTTAGCTCTTTTTTCTTTTTTAATATATGAAGTTATGGCTATGAACTTCCCTCTCAGGACTGCTTTTGCTGCATCTCATAGGTTTTGATATGATATGTTGTCATTTTCATTAATTTTAAGGTAGTTACCGATTTCTTTTGAGATTTCCTCCTTGACCACTGTTTGTCTAAGAGTGTGTTGTTTAACTTCCATATCCTTGTGCCTAACCTGTTTCTCTGGCCTTTAGTGATTTCCAATTTCATTCCGTTGTGGACAGAGAAATTACTTTGTATAATCGCAGTCTTTCTGAATTCATTGAGAGTTGTTCTGTGGCCTAGGATGTGGTGTATCTCGGAGTATGATCCATGTGCATTCGAGAAGAATGTAAATCCTGCTGTATTTTGGTGTAGTGTTCTGTATATGTCTATTAAGTCCAGGTCCACTAATGTATTGTTGACAACCTTTGTTTCTTTATTGATTCTCTGTCTAGATGTTCTGTCTAATGATGATAATGGTGTGTTAAAGTCCCCTGCTATAATTGTAGAGGCATTTACTTCTCCACTTAGTTTTTCCAGTGTTTGCCTCATGTATTTTGAGGCACCCCGATTAGGTGCATAAATGTTTACGATTGTTCTCTCTTCTTGAGTGATTACCCCTTTTACTAATATATAGTGACCATCTTTGTCTCTTTCAATAATTTTGCATTTAAAGTCTATTTTGTCTGATATTAGAATATCTACTCCTGCCCTTTTTTTGCTATTGTTAGCTTTTAAAATGTTTTCCAGCCATTCACTTTCAGCATCCTTTAATCCCTGGGTCAAAGGTGGCTTTCTTGTAGACAGCATATAAATGGATCATATTTCCTAATCCATTCTGCCAATCTGTGTCTCTTGATAGGTGAATTTAGTCCATTAACATTCTGTGTTATTACTCGTAACGAATTTCTTACTTCAGCCCTTTTTCTTTGAGTTCATGTATGTCATATGTTGTTTTGTTGCAGTTTTTGTCTTTTTAGTTGCTTTTAAACTCTCCTCCAACTCTCTTTCCCTCGTTTTTTTCCTTTCAACTTGTAGAACTTCCTTTAGTATTATTTGAAGTGCAGGTTTCTTATTGACATTCTCTCTTAATCTCTGTTTATCTGTGAATATTTTGATCTCTCCATCATTTTTGAATGCCAGTTTTGCTGGGTAGAGAATTCGTGGCTGGATGTTTTTTCTTTTAGTATTTTGACTATATTATGCCACTGTCTTCTTGCCTCCATGGTTTCAGCTGAGAAATCAGTACTTAATTTTATTGTGCTTCCCTTGTATGTGATGGTTCTCTTTTCTCTTGCTGCCTTGAGTGTTTTCTCTTCGTCTTGATCATTGGACATTTTGACAAGTATATGTCTTGTAGTTGGTGTGTTGGGGTTTATACTATATGGGGTGCGCTGTGCTTCTTGGATCTGCATATCCATATCTCTCAATAGGTTTGGGAAATTTTCAGCCATTATTTCCTTCAACACTTCTTCTGCTCCCTTTCCCTTCTCTTCTCCTTCTGGGATGCCCATAATGCCTATGTTTGAGCATTTTGTGTTGTCGGTTAACTCCCTGAGTCCCTGCTGGATTTTTTCTATGTTTTTTGTCTATTTTTTCTACTATCTGTTTGATTTCAAGTGTATTGTCTTCCACATCACTAATTCTTTCTTCTGCCTGTTCAAATCTGCTGTTATGTGAATCCAGTGTCTTTTTGATTTCTTGGATTGTTTCATTGGTCACAATCATATCCGTTATCTTTATGGGTATGTTTACAATTTCTTCAATATGTTCTCCAAGTGTCTTCTTTATATTCTTAATCTCTTCCTTCACTTCTTTAAGTTTGTCCATCATATTTGTTTGGAAAGCTTTGATTAGTTGTTCAATGTTCTGCATCACTTCCTGGTTTTTAGTTTGTTCATTGGATTAGTCCATGTTTTCCTGATTCTCAGTGTGGTTTGTAATATTTTGTTGCCCTCTAGTCATCATTTTATCTTGATGGATTTATTCAGTTGATTAGCTTCTCTCTCTGCTCTAGAGTTTATTTAGCTGATGTTTCTGCATTTGTGTTAAGTTTTCTCTTTGATAGTTTTTCTTCTTATTTTATGTCCTTGCTTCTTTCTATGTTCCCTTGAAGGCAAAAGATTAGGGCTGGAGGAATCAAAAGATGTGAGAAAGGAAGAAGGATAATAGTAATATTGATAAAAGTTATAAGACGGGCCAAATAAGACTTAATGAAATGAATATTTAACTCATGTAGGCAGTGTAGAGTAATAGGAAAAAAAGTGGAGTACCTACAATGAACTGGGAAACCAAATAGAGGTATATATATATAAAGATTTAGAAGGCTAGAATTATGAGAAGGGAGAGAAAGAGTGATGAAAGGGCTGAAGGAAAGAGTTAATATTAACAACAAAAAAGAAGAAAACAAAATATATAGAATAGAAATTGAGACCCTTGAGTTGTGGGCATATGAAAAAATGTGGTATTTAATAGCCACAACAGAAAGCAGAAGGCAGAAAGATGAAGGAAGGATAAGAGATAGTTTGGAATACAAAATCAATATAGACAGAGAATGGGAAATTCCTGAAGAAGAAGCACAGCAAAGAAGAGACAATCTAGCAACACCTAATTTAAAAAAGTGAAAGAAAAAAGAAAGGGGGGAAGAAAGAGGAAAGAAAAGCAAGAGACAACAAATAAACAGAGAAAAACCAAACATCCACACAAGCAAGCAGTCAAACAAAGTTAAGGGGGATCAATATTCCTCTGTGGTCCCCGTGGATCCTCTCAGCCTGCTCGTGTTTATCAATCAATTTCCCTGCAGGGTTCTATATGCAGGTCCTGAAGCAGCTTTTAGCTATTAAACTAAATTAAAAAGAATTTATTTTTCATTTATTAAAGTGACCGTCTTATTTTTTTTATTTTTTGCAAAATACAGGAACAAAAGTAAGTCCTCCTCTTGACCACCCCCTCATGGAGGGGACCCTAACTGGGCTCGTGGAAACTAATCAAGCACTTCCCAATTCCTGAACTCCCCAGGCAAGCTAAAGTTCTGATGTTTGTCAGTGCAGAATGCTAAAAATGGCTGACTTCACCCCTTCTGTATCAGAACTCCAGAGTCACCGGGCTGCTGGTAAATCAGGTTTCCTCAGCAGATTCACCTCTCCCCTCTGCCTGGCACTACTTCAAGCTGGCTTATCTGCTCCCCAAAGTTATGCGGGTGTCCAGGCAGCCAAATTGATGGGGAAAAAATCCTCTCTCTGCCTTCTGTCAGAACCTTCCCTCTATCAGAGAGTTCTCCCTCTCTCCGGCTCTGTGGGGCCCAGGGCTTATCCCTGGGCAGCTAGTCAAATCAACTCTCTCAACAGATTCACCCCTCCCCTCCTCTGGGTGTCAATTCACTGCAGTTGTTTTGTTCTCCTAAGCTGCAAGGGACTCCTGGCAGCCAAATCCCCAGAAAATAAAGCTCTCTTGCCAGACCCCCCCCACTCAGAGAATGCCCCCTCCCACCAGGGCCTGTCACCCAGTTACCAGGTGGGATTCGTGATTCCCACCAGATTTTTTTTTCCCCTAATGGTGGGGGTCAGCCGACTGTGTTAACCACCACAGGCAGGCTTAAAACTCATGAATCTCTACCATTCTATTCACGCCATCAATCTGCGCAGATAGATGTCCCAAGCTTCTCACTCCACATGCCCACAGCACAGACTCCCAGGCAGGAAGTCTGTCCACAATCTGCCGTGTTCTGGGAGCTCTCCACGGGTGCCCTCCTAATCCAATGCCATCTTGCACCTCCGGGCTTCTCATGTAGTTTTAATATTCTGAAACTGCAATGTTTTGTTCTTTATAAGCAAACTCTTGTAAAGGGAATATATTTTAAAATAATTTGAGGGTTAATATTGATTATTAGAAAATATTTTGCATTCAGATATTATAGGTAAAATTTTACTTAACTTGAGCTATTAGAAACAAGAATAATGAAATAGATTTATTCAGTCAAGTAATATTTCATTCAGTGAGACATAGGGGAAAACCAAATTGAATAAATGCATGAATTTTCTTCTTGCAATTTAAAATGCAGATGAGGCAACAGCTTACTAGATTTCAGAAAAGAGCTTTTTTATCATGTTAGATGAAAAACAAGGATATCAACAATGATCCAGTATATAAAATGAATGCAAAATCATGAAACATAAAGAAAGGGAAGAGGATACCTGACCAAGAGTTTGGATTGCTTTATAATATCTTGAGTTCTTGTATGCTTCTGAGCTGCAAATTGCCTGAAAATAGAGTTAGAGAAAGCAGGGAGTATGTGGGGAGATGAGTTAGAAAGTTATTTCATTTCTACAAAGCCCAGATCTAGTTCCTTGCAGGCTGTGTTTCCCCTCTTGCATTTCTGTCAAACACTACTACAATTTTATTTCCATGTGTTGTATTTACTTTTTAAAATGCGTTAACTTATGTCTCATTGTGTACTAAATAATATACTCAGATCTTTCTTCTAGACAACCAGTTTTCTCTTCTTAATTTCACATTTTATATGCATGTTTAAATTAAATGAATATATTGTTTATTTATTGATGATCCACTAATCTCTATTATCAGAATTTAAAATTTTTAGTAGCTATGAATTTACTCTATCTTTTCTTTGATTCTTTAATTGGGCATACTATATTGGCTTTCTGGGTGATTCCATTGCTGCAATGCATTTGGAGGCTACCTTGCTCTCTGGGGTTAATGATGCTGCATGAAAATGGCTTTAGGGTGAGGACCTTGTCAGTTATGTGTATTTATGCAGTGTGGGTATGAAAGCAGCTTGGAAATATTTGGGGTCTGCATACATTAGAGATTGCTTTGATATCAAAGATGCTTGATGGATTCATATTTATTTTTCATCTGGTTTTATTGCATAACTCTGCGCGCAGACATCATGAATTGTATGAGGCAAGTAGGCACTTCAAAGTTTCATGTTATGTTGAAATAATTTCTCTGTCTTAAAATATGGGCCTAGAACTCATTATTTTACATGGCTAATCATAATATATATGCATACATGTAAAGTGCTATACATAATGTCAAAACACAGCATTATACTTCCATTCTTTGCCATTTGTCCTGTGGTTGTCATACATATTAATTTTCTTTGCAATAGTACTTAAACATTTTGGTTTGAATTCAACTATTTTGTTGAAGGAATGAAAAAAATCTAAAAATGGGGTTAAATATTTACCCAAATATTTACCATTTTCACTTTTTTTTAGGAGGTACAGTGGATTGAATCTGCAAACTTGTACATGGGAAGCAGGCACTCAACCACTGACCTACAGCCACTCCCTTAATTTTCTTTATATGGATTGGTGCTTCTATCTTTTATTGCACTCATTCTGTCTGAAAAGCTTCAACATTGCTTGTGTCAGCTAGAACAAAGTTCTTAAGTGTTTTAATGACTGAATAAATTTGTACATCCTCTTCATTTTAAAGTATCTTTCTGTAGGATAATGAATAATGATGTTGACAATATTTTCATACACTTGTTAACCATTTCATGTTTGAAGATTTGTCTATTCAAATAATATTTTTAATTTTAATTTGGGATATATAGTTCTATATTGTTGATTGGTAAGAGTTCTTTATATTTTCTAGATATAAATCCCAAAAGCAAACCAGTATATTCTAGATAGAACTTCCTTATCAGATATATGATTGAAACTATTTTATCCCATTCTATTGATTGATTTTTAACATTCCTGGTTGTGTCCTTTATATTTTATGAACTATAATTTATCTTTTCAAAAAAATTTTTGCTTGTGTTTTTTATTTCAAATCTTAGAATATATTGTCTAACCTATTTTCATGAAGATTTTCTCTTATATTTTGTCTACAATATGTATAGATCTTTCCTTTACATTAAATTTAATCCCATTTTTATTTATTTTTCAATTTAAATAGGAGTTCATCTTCTTTCATTTGCTTGTGTATGTCCAGTTGTCCCAGCATTATTTGTGGGAAAGTCTGTTATTTACCCATTGAATATCATGGCTCCCTTGTTACGTATCAACAGCAGGATGTCTTTCAACAGTCAAAAGAGATGGTGGCATGAGACACCCCTAAGTTTCATTCCCACACAAAGTATTTGAACAACTGTCAATAACTAGCAGTTATTGACAGTTCCTCATAGTTCAAACACACACACACACACACACACAAACACACACACACACACACACACACACACACACACGCTCTTAAAGGTTGCAGTAAAGGGGGAGACAAAGTCAAGAAAAAAGCAACTTTAAAATGTTATGTACAGTCTATGTTGCCCTATTGGCCCCATACAAATCACATCCCTGACTTAATATGGAGCCAGTTTGTGCTTTCTGTATGGATGCCATTCCAAGGGAGCATATTAACCCTTATCAGTGTGTATATCTGTACCAATCTATCTGGTGGCAGCCTAAAGGTTTGAAGATAAGTTGCTATCAAGTCAAATGAGATTGTTATAAATTTAGGATATTGTGTGCCAGCCTCATGGTAACCAGAAATAATCTGCAAACATCCAATTGATTAAATGAGATGGGAATCAAAATAGCACACTTCAAAATACTAAGAAAAATTAAAATAGTTACCAATAGAAGATTTCAGGAATAAAAATAAGCATAAAGATTGAAAAAAAAAAAAACCCCAGCAAAATGGAAGAATTAAGTTCCATTATTTGTAGATACTTTAAATTTAAATGGATTAAACTAGCCAGTGAAAAAGCTGATACTGGCAATATAGATAAAATCCTTATCCAAGTATATGCTTCTAACAGGATACTGATCTTAACTTCAAATACATAAATAGATTTAAAGTGAAAGGATGAAAAAATAAATTCATGCAAACAGTAAACATTGAAATCTGGGGTAACTGTGCTATTATCATTTAAAATATACTTTAGGACAAAAATGTTACAAGAGACAAAGTAGGACAATATATACTGATAAAAGAATCAAATCAATCAAAAGATATAATAATTGTAAATACATATGAAACTGGAGTGAGTTGTGACAACAATGTGACACAAGATCACAGGCTCATGGACACAACATAAACTTTCAGGAAATGGCCTCTTTATTACTGACACAGCACAAAGAGTCCACAAGGGTAGAGCAAGAAGAATCGTCATGACCAGGAGGCTGAAATCTGCTCCAGGTCAGGATTGATGGATGGCAGCTTTGCACAACTCACTTCATACAGGCAAAGGGTAACAAAATTATCTAATTATTATTTGTACAACACAAAGAGTCCAGAAGAGCAAATAAAATCTTTGTTCCTTATTCTTTATACCAAAAGCACAATTAAAAAAATTAATAAATGGGACTTCCACAAAATTAAAAATTTTGTGCATCAAAGGAATAAATCATTAATTTGCTAAAACACCACAGAATGGAAGGACATATTTTGAAACCATATATGTAATAAGGCTGTTATATGCAGAATATATTTTTTAAAAACTCAACAACTCAAATAGAAGGGGTAGAAGAGCCATGTGTAAGGAAACCACAACTGAGTCCAACTCTGTCACACTGGGGAACATAAATTACAAGGTAAGGCCCAATGGCAGGATGCAGAACTCTTGAGCTGTCTGCCCTGACTATAGTGTCTGGATGTCTCTAGAGCCCTCAAGAGCCCTGCTATTTGAAACAATATTTATTGTGACAATCAATGAGATCCTGCTGAGTTGTGCATAAGGGTAACCTTTGGAATGACCTCCCAACTCACTTTGAAATCTTTTAGCCATAAGAACTCATTTCTATTTACCATTTCCCCCTTATGTTCAAGGACTTTTTCCAGGTGCATTGCTAGTTGGCACTTGGTAATAATCCCTCATTGCCAGGGAGGCATGTCCCGTGCAGGGGCGGGCCAGTGGGGAGGCTGCGAAATTGTGCACTTACAAGCTGAGTTTGGCCAAAAGAGAGGCTATGTTTGAGCAACAAGGAGGCCCCCAGAAGGCAACCCTTAAACAATATATAATACTAAGATAAGTTCCAATTTCAAAAGAAAAGTTTCATAAGTACAATCATCAATATCAATGGCTTGGTGAAATAGTCCAAACTCCTTTACTAAGCACTGTCCTTGCTCTCCCATTAGATAATGTAGCAGAACACCCGAGGATGAAATCTCAATATTCTTTCAGTTATTGTGTGGCTTTCCACTCACTGTGACAATGCCCAATGAAGACTTGAAAACATTCATATGCTTAAAGGCATGCCACAGATGAACCCCCTCCCATGCATTCCCCATCACTGACACCTCACACCAATGTTCCACCCTTGCCTTAGTTGTGACCCTTTTGTTGCCCAAAACCTCTCCAAAGATAAAGCCAAAAAATGATAAGAAAATGAAATAATAATGATAGTTTTAAAAATACTATATAAACTTAAAAAATTAAAAACTAATTAAATAATAAAAATAACTATACATTGCCTTTCATTGCTGTAAGATCTGTTGTCTTGTATGTACAGAGACATTTTCTTCCATATATTCCCACAGTGTCTAATTTGTTTTTTCATTTTATATTCAGAGGAGCTTCAGGTTTCAGAAAAGTCACATAGAGAATATAGGGGATACCCATACACCCAACACCCTCCTAATTTTCACCTTTCCTCTATAACATTATTCATGTAGGTGATACATTTGTACAATTGATGTACCAAAATTGAAGCATTGCTACTAACCATGTTCAATGGTTTACATTATGATTTACATTTTTGACTATACATCTTTATAAATTTTGACAAAATTTAAAATAGCCTGAATCCATTACTTTAAGACCATGCAGAAACAATTCTAATGCCCTAAAAATGCCCCATGTTCCTATATTCTATTTGAAACTCTAGCTAATAATATACTTGATAGGTGTATGTCCAAGAGACTTAAATCTTTGGGCTTTCCATGTGCCAGTTGGGCCCTTAATCTCTGCAGAGCTGCAACACCTTCCCTCCAGTTAATTTGGACTCACCCAGGACAATTAACAAGGTGATGATGATGGACAATGCCCATCCCAAGGAACAAAGAGAGTCTGCAACTGCAAGCAGGATATTTCCATTCGTCTGTCTCATGGGATCTAGGCAACCACTCAATTAGAGGCAGAGTGGACATCATCATCCCAAAGTCATCAGGACTGAGGAATGAGCAATGTACTAAAGTAAACTTACTGTTATTCTACTATAGACTAGTTATTCTGGCAATGCAAAACTTTTATCATCAGTGTGGATGCAGAGACCATCAGAGGTTCTGAGGGGAGGCTGAGGGAAATATAGTTGTAATATACGGGCATTTTGGAGATGCTGGAATTGTCCTGCCTGATATTTCAATGGCAGATATAGGACATTGCATATTTTATCATAACTTACAATGATGTGTATGTCGGGGGTAAACCATAGTGTAAATTGTGATCCACGGTTGGTGGCAATGCCTCAATGTGCATTCTTCAATTTTGGAGAATGTACCACACTAGTGAAAGATGTTGTTGTTGTAGGAACGTGTGAGAGGAGGAGGGAGTGGGGCATATGGGAATCCCCTATATTTTTTATGTGTAATTTATGTGATCTACAGTTTCTTTAACATAAATTTAAAAGATTAAAAACTCCTACAACTCAACAAAAAAAGCAATTAAAAATAGACAAAAGACTTGAATAAACATTTCTCCAAAGAAGAAGCAAAAATGGCTAATAAGGACATGAAAAGATGCTTGATATCATTAAACATTAATGGAATACAAATCAAAATTATAGTGATAAACCATTTCACACCAACTAGAATTGCAACTATTAAAAGGCTGAAATTAACAAGTGTTAGAAGATATGAAGAAATAGGAACACTCCTTCTTTTCTGATGAGATTGCAAAATTATGTGGTCACTGTGGAAATAGTTTGGAGGGTCCTTAGAAAGTTAAACGTATACCAACCATTACCATATGACCTGAGAATCCCACTTCTTCTAAGTGTATACAAAATAATTGAAAGCACACACTCATAAATATATTTGCACACCAATTATCATAGTGGCATTATGTAAAATTGTTAAAGTTAGAAACAATGCAATGTCAGAAGATGAATGGGTATTCAAAATGTGGTATATACATACAATGATTAAGACACCTCCATTTTGAGGTCTGTGCGATTCTACTAATAAACTTTCCCAAAAAACTGTCTCTGCTTCCCAGGACGATTTGAAGAGAAAAATGTTATGAATGCTCACATGGTGAGATTTCCAGGTGCCAAAAAGAGGTGCAAGCTCCTGCACCTCTCATCACCTGGCTCCCATGCCAGTGCCAGTCTAACTGGCTCCACCAAGCCCGAGACCATGAAGCTACTGCCATATGTTATGCTGCTTCTTTTCTGCGTATGTTTTCTATATTCTTTTGTGCCCTTTACTTCTTCCTTAATATTTTCTTAACATCTTTATTAAGATGTAATCCCAGTACTGTAGTAGAATTCACCTTTTAAAGGGTAAAATTTGATGATTTTACTATGTACTCAGATTTCTGCAATCACTACCAGATTCTAAGTTTAGAATATATTCATCAGTAGAAAAATAGAATCTATACCTGTTATCAGTCACTCCGCATGATACTCCCCATCTCCCTCCATCCCTTTAGCAACCACTAATATATGTTCTCAATATATAGATTTGTCTATTCAGCAGATTTCTTATAAATAAAATAATATTTGCACGATTTTACTATGCATACTAATGATTTCAAGGTTCAAAATTTTGTAGCATGTTTTTGCACTTTAATATTTCTTATTAACAAATAATATTCCATTGAATATTCATTCAATTTTAAAACTTACTACAAAGATATAGTAATAAAAATATGGTATGGGCAAAAGGACAGACATATAGAAAAAAATAATTTAATTTAAGATTCAGAAATTAACTGCCATATATTGCCAATTATTTTTTAACAAAAGTTTCATGTACATTCAATAGGAAAATAATATTCTGTAACAAATGGCTCTGGGAAGACTGGATTTCCAAATACAAAGTATGAAATTCATTTCTTACCTCACACTACATAAAAAAATCATTTCAAAATAGATTAACCATATAAATTTAAGGGGCAAAATTATGACACTCTTGGAAGAAAACAAAGGAGACAATTTAAGTGACCTTTAATTCAGCAATGAATTATTAGATATGACACCAAAAACATGAGACCAAAAGGAAAAATACACAAATTGAATTTCATTAAAATTTCATTCATCAAATACCATTATCAAGAAAATCTATTTCATTCATCAAAGTCCTTTATTAAGGAAATCTCTTTCACTTTTGATTTTTCATGATGCTCCTTGGAAATATGACAGATTTTGTGTTTCAATATTGTTTTCTGTAGCCTTGTTAAACATGTTCATTAAATTTAATATTTTGTTTTTGGATTCTTTAGGATTTTCTTTCTAGAAATTTGTAACGCCTGGGGAATAGAGTTTGTTTTAAATTCTTCCTCTTCAGTGGAGAGTTATTTCATTTCTTTAACTTTCCTAATTCCCTTTGACAGGGCCTGCAGTAATATTTTGAATAGAAGAGGCTACAATGGAAATTCTCATACTGTTGCTGACTTTACAGGAAAGGCATTATCTTTCACCACAAATTTTGATGTTGTGTGCTTTTGTATATGACCATTATCAGATTAAGAAAGTAAATTCTTTGCCTGTTTGTTGATTTTTAAAAATTGAAATGAAAGGGAACTTTTGTAAAAATAAGGTATTGGAATTTTCATGGAAATTTTAACTTCATAGACCAACTTTGGAAAAACTGACATATTAAAAACAAGTCTTCTTACCCATTAGCATGTGAGACATCTCCATTTATTTACATCATGCTTGATTTTTTCATCAGCCTTTGTGGTTTATTCATATGGGACCTGTAATTATTTGGTTAGATTCATACCTAAGTATTTGTTTAGTTGATGCTAATGTAAACCATATTTTATTTCCCATTAAAATTCTAATTGTTCATTTTTAGTAAAGATGAAGAAATTATATATTTTTTTATTAACCGTGCATCTTACAAACTTTCTATACTTGTTAACAGTTCAATGAACTCTTTTGGTAAATTCACTGGAGTTTTCTACATAGATAATTATATCTTCACAAACAAATTTACTTTAGTTTCTTTCTTCCTGGTCTATATATTTATTCTTTCCTGCTCTTGTCTTATTGCATAAGCTCAGAATTCCAGCATGGTATTCAATAGGAATGTTGAGAGTAGATATTATTGTCTTGTTCCTAGTCTTAGAGGGAAAGCATCTAATATCTCACTTTAGCAGTTTGAAGCTTTATGTACCCCAGAAAAATATGTTCTTAAATTTAATGCATTCCTGTGGTTGTGAATACATTGTACACAGGACTTTTTGATGAGGTTATTTAGTTAAGGTGAAGCCTATCTCAACTAGAATGGGTCTTGGTCCTATTACTGTAGTACTTTATAAACAGAATGAAATTCAGAGAGAAAGAAATCCACAAGAAGCAAGAAGTTGAACATCGTTTGGAAACATGGCTGATGGGTTAGGAAGATGAGGCTTAGATCTCACTAAGACAAGAAAGAAAAAGCAGAGTCTGACATGGGGACCTGCTTTGGGGCACAGCAAACCAGGACCTTGATTACCAACTCCCAGAAGAGAAAGGGTCAGAGACATGAAGAAGTCAAATCAAGTAATCAAACATAGACAGATCACTCTCTCAAAACACAGCTGAGTGGGGACAAGAAACTTCCTGAGTGAGCTGTTTTGGGAATGCACAGAGTAGGAGGCTTCAGGGCATTGATCTGGAGGAAGCTGGGCAAAGAAATAAATTTCTAAATGGAAACATAAACAACAGCAAGGAAATAGAATAAGAAGAACAAAGTGTCAAAGAGAAAACTTAGCACACACACAAAAACAGCAATTAAATAATACTCTAGAATAAAGAGAGGAGTTAATCAACAGAATAAACTCATCAAGATAAAAAGATGACCAGACAGCAACAAAAAATGACAAACCATCCTAAGAAAAAAGAAGACATGGCCAAGTCCAAAGAACAAACTAAAACCGGAAAGAGAATCAGAACATTGAACAACTAATCACAGCCTTCTAAACAAATATCATGGACCAACTTAACTAAGGAAGGAAGAAAGTAAGGATATTAAGAAGACACTAGGAGAACATACTGAAGAAATTTTAAACATACAAAAAAAGAAAACGTATATGATGGTGATGAATGGCACAATCCAAGAAATCAAAAAGACACTGGAAGCAAATAACAGCAGAGTTGAACAGTCAGAGGAAAGAATTAGCAATGTGGAAAACAGTATATTTGAAATTAAATAGATAGTAGAACACATAGATGAAAATATAGAAAAAATCCTGCAGGGACTTAGGGATTTGAATAACAATACAAAATGCACAAACACACACTTTATATGCATACCAGAGGAAGAAGAGAAGAGAAAGGGAACAAAAGGAGTGCTGGAAGAATTAATGGCTGAAAATTTCCCAACTCTATTGAGGGAGATGGATGTACATGTTCAGGAAAAGCAGCACACCCCAAGCAATATAAATCCCAACAGTCTTGCTACAAAGCATATACTCGTCAAACTGTCCAATGCTCCAGACAAAGAGAGAATACTGAAAGCAGCAAGAGAAAAGAGAACCATCACACACAAGGGAAACACAATAAGAATACTTGCTGATTTTTCATTTGAAACCATGGAGGCCAGAAGGCAGTGGTATGACATAGTTAAAGTCCTAAAATAAACAAAATAAAAAAAACTTCCAGCCAAGATTTCTCTATCCAGCAAAGCTGGCATTCAAAAATGATGGCGAGTTCAAAATATTCACAGACAAACAGAAATTAAAAAAAAAAAAGAGTATGCCAAAAAGAAACCTGCCCTTCAAGAAATACTAAAGGGAGTTCTGCAAGTTGAATGGAAAAATCAGGAGAAAGAGAGTTGGACAATAGTGTAAGAAAAACTGAAAAGACAAAAAGAAATAAAAACAACTTATGACATAAATAAGCCAAAAAAATATGGCTAATGTAAGTAATTTCTTGAGAAAGCAACATTGAATGTTAATGGATTAATATCGCCAGTCAATAAGAACAGATTGGCAGAATGGATAAGGAAATATGACCCATCTATATGTTGTCTACAAAAAAGCCACCATAGACCCATAGATACAAAGAGGCTGAATGTGAATGGCTGGAAAACAATCTACAAGCAAACAATAACCAAGAAAGGATGGGAGTAGCTATACTAATAATGGACAAAATAATCTTTAAATGCAAAACTATTGTAAGAGACAAAGACAGACACTATATATTAGTGAAAGGGGTAATTTTTCAAGAAGAAAGAACAATAATAAATATTTATGTATGTAACTGGAGCAACTCAAAATACATGAGGCAAACAGTGCAAAAGATAAGTGGAGAAATATATGCCTCTACAATTATAGTGGGGGACTGTAATACACCATTATTAACATTAGACAGAGCATCTCAACAGAGAATCAATCAATCAATAAATACTTTGAATAATGCATTACAGGATCTGTATCTAATAGACATTTACAGAACACTGCACCCAAATACCATTTGATATACATTCATCTCTAGTGCACATGGATTATACTCCAAGACAGTCAACATGCTAGGCCACAGGAAAATTTTCAATGAATTCAGTAACATTGAGATTATATAAAATAATTTCTCTGAAACAATGGAATGATGCTGGAAATCAGTAATCACAGAGAATCTGGTTAGACACAAAGATATGGAAGTTAAACCACACACTAGTAGACAAACAGTGGGTCAAGGAGGAAATTTCAAAAGAAATCAGTAACTACCTTGAAATCAATGAAAATGACATCATATCAAACCTATGGGATGCAACAAAAGCTTGAGAGAGAAAGTCATAGCCATAAATGCATAAATTAAAAAAGAAGAAAGAGCAAAAATCAAGACGACACTGCACACCATGAGGAATTAGAAAAAGAACAACAAACTAACATCAAGGGAAGCAGAAAGAAGGAAATAAAAAATATTAGAACAGAAATAAATGAAAAAGAAAATAAGAAAACACTAAAAAAATAAACAAAACCAAAAGCTTGTACTTCAAGATGATCAATGAAATAGTTAAACCCTTAGCTAGACTAACAAAAAAATAGAAAGGGGGAGAGAGAGAGAGAGAGAGAGAGAGAGAGAGAGAGAGAGAGAGAGAGAGGATGCAAATACTCAAAATAAGAAATGAGAAAGGGGATTTCACCACTGACCTGATTGAAATAAGGAGTATCATAAGAGAATACTTTGAAAAATTACATGCCAACAAGAAAGATAATGTAGAGGAAATGGAAAAATTCCTAGAAACTCACAAGAAGCCTACATTGACGAAAGAAGAAATGGATGAACTCAACAGATCATTTACAAGTGAAAAGATAGAATCAGTCATCACAATCCTCACAGCTAAGAAGAACCCAAGACCATACACATTCACAGGTGAATTCTACCAAACATTCCAGAAAGAACTAACACCAATTCTACTTAAACTCTTCCAAAAAATAGAAGTAAGATTGCCTAGCTCATTCTATGATGCCCAAGTTAACCTAATAGCAAAGCCAAACAATGATGACACAAGAACGGAAAATTACAGACCAATCACTCTAATGAAACTAGATGCTAAAATCCTCAACAAAATACCTGATAATTGCGTTCAACAACACATCAAATGAATTATACATGACCAAGTGGGTTTCATCCTGATAATCAAGGATGGTTCAACATGAAAAAAAAAAAATCAATGTAGAACACTACATGAAGAGATCAAAAGGAAAAAAAAATCACATGATCATCTCTATAGATGCAGAAAAATTCAACAAAATATAGCACCCTTTACTGATAAAAACACTGCAAAAGATAGGAATAGAAGGAAACTTTCTGAACATGATAAAGGGTATATATGAAAAACCCAGCAAACATCAAATACAATGGTGATATTCTAAAAGCTTTCCCTCTAAGATCAGGAACAAGACAAGGATGCCCACTATTCACCACTCCTATTTAACATTGCCTTAGAAGAACTTGCTTGAGCACTCAGGCAAGATAAAGGTATAAAAGGCATCTAAATTGGAAAGGAAGAAGTTAAAATTTCACTATTTGCAGATGACATGATCTTATTCATAGAAAGCCCTGAAAAATCTACAACAAAGTTTCTAGAACTTATAAATGAGTTCAATAAAGTCCCAGGCTGTAAGATCAATGCTCAAAAATCAGTAGCATTTCTGTACACAAATAATGATCAATCTGAGGAGGAAATCAAGAAAAAATATGTTTTACAATACTATATAAAAGAATCAAATAACTGGGAATAAATTTAACTAAATATATAAGTGTCTTATACACAGAAAACTGCACAACACTGTTAAAGGAATTCTAAGAATTAAATAAATTGAAGAATATTCCCTGTTCATGGACCAGAAGAGTAAACATTTTTAAGATGTCTACCCTACCCAAATTAATCTACAGATTTAATACAATCCCAAAAACATATAACACAGCATTTTTACTGAATTGGAAAAACTAACTACAAATTTTATTTGGCAGGGTAAGAGCCCCTGAATAGCCAAAGACATATTTAAAAAGAAAAAGCAATTTAGAGGAATCACACTACATGACTTTAAAACATATTCCAAAGCTAGTGTTTAAAACTGCATGATACTGGCACAAGGATAGACATACCGACCAATGGAACTAGATTGAGAATTCTGATATAGATTCTCATGTATACAGTCTTCTGATATTCAACAAGGCCACCAAGCCCACTCAACAGGGAAAGAATGGCCTCTTCAACAAATGGTGCTTGGAAAACTGAATATCCATATCCATTAGAATGAGAGAGGAACACCATTTCACCTCTTATACAAAAATCCACTCAAGATTGATCAAAGCTCTAAATATAAAAGACAAGACCATAAAGTCCTTGGAAGATAATGTAGGGAAGCATCTACAGGACCTTGTAATAGCAAATGGCTTCGTGAACTTGGCACTCAAAGTATGAGCAGTGAAAGAAAATTAGATAAATGGGATCTCCTCAAAATTAAAACCTTTTGCACTTTAAAGGAGTTTGTCAAGAAAGTGCAAAGACAGCCTAAGCAATGGGAGAAATTATTTGGTATATCTGATAGGAGCCTAATGTGCCACATATATAAAGAAATCCTATATCTCAAAAATAAAAAGGCAAATAGCCCATTTGAAAAATGGGCAAGTGATTTGAACAGACACTTCTCCAAGGAAGAAATACAAATGGCTAAAAAGCATATGAAAAGATGCTCAACATCACTAGCTATTAGGGAAATGCAAATCAAAACTACAATGAGATATTATCTTATACCCATTAGATGGGTCACTATTTTAAAAATAGAGGACTATAAGTGTTGGAGAGAATGTGGAAAATGGGAACCCTCATCTGCTTTGGGTGGGAAGATAGAATGCACCAGCCATTGTGGAGGACAGTTTGGCAGTTCCCAAATAACTAACTATAGAACTGCCATATAATCCAACAACTCCACTGCTTGATATATACTCAGAAGAATTGAAAGTAAAGACAGGAACAGTTATATGTACACCAATGTTCATAGCAGTATTATTTACTATTGCCAAAAGTTGGAATTAATCAAATGCCCATCAACAGTTGAATGGATAAACAAAATGTGGTATATACACCCAATTGACTATTACTCAGCTACAAGAAGTAATACCATTTTAACACACTGGATAATATGGATGAATCTTGACGACCTTATTTTGAGTGAAGCAAGCCAGGGATGGAAGGACAAATATGACATGACCTCATTGATATGAATTAAGCAAATTGAGAAGACACAGAGAGCTATTGTCTGGAAGATAGGTTTACAGGAAATAGAAAGGCCGAAGAAAGTTGTGAGCCAATGCCCATACAGACGTAACCTATGATAAGGTGAAACTGTGTAGGTTTGCATTGAAGGGATATGACAGGAGGCTAGTGATATTATTGGGTTGGTATTGCAGGTTTGACAGGTGGGTAGATTGGGGAAGGTGGGCTGGAAGGTCTACGGGACTCAGGAGAGGGGTGGGAGAGGGACGAGGTGAACACTGGGGATTGGCAGGTATGTGTTTGAAAGTACAAAGTTGGGAATGCTCATTTGGCAATATGAAAAGGAAGGATTCCTGGCTTAAGGTGTTGGATAGGGAGGCATTCAGAACAGGACATACCTAGAGTAATCTTCTAAGGAAAGTGTGAGTGATCATTTTGTCATAATGTGTTGTATCAGTGGGTGTAGACCCACATAATGAGTGGGAAGGACTTGGTCTCCTGTCCTGGGGAGGACAATTATGTTCACAGAGGTGCAGAGTCTCTTGAGAGCCTGAGTGATTCTTAATATGGGAGGACAAACCAGAGTGTCAAGACCTCAGATTTGTTGCTACTCTCTATGAATCTTGTCATTTCAGGAGTGAAGCCAGGGGATTGCCGGGGCCCCTGAGGGAAGGGGAAGGAGGAATAGAATAGCTGGAATGGGGGTATTTAATGGGCAGTGGAAGTGTTCTACATGATTGTAACCATTGGGGAATTTGCAATTATGAATTCCAAAAATATAATTGGATCATGCCTGTAATCAAATCTGTTAATCTGGGCATGATTGAATTATAATTAGGGCGTTGACTGGGCCATGTCAGTCAGTAGGGCATTGAGCCCCACCCCCTGGTGGGTGAGGAATTGAATATAAAAGGCAACGCAAAAAACAGAGTTGAAGCAGTCTTTGAGAAGCAGCTTTGATGTTGGAAAGAAGGCCCCAGGAGAAGAGATGCGAACTGTTTGCCTGATCGGCTACAGCTGACCTTGTGGAGGAAATAGGAGCTAAGCCCAGAGAGAAACACAGCCCCGGGAAGAGAGGAACCCCAGAAGCCTGAACCCTGGCAAACTCCGGCAGCTGTCTTGCTCTAACACGTGGCAATGGACTGTGGTGAGAGAAGAAACATAACGCTTTATGGCCTGGTATCTGTGGACTTCTACCTCAAATAAATAACCTTTGTAAAGACCAACCCATTTTTGGTATTTCACATTAGCACTCCTTTGGCTGACTAATACAGAATTTGGTACCAGGAGTGGGGTAGTGCTTTTGTATTATCAAAATGTTGGAATGGTTTTATAAATGGGTAAGGGGTATTTTTGGGAGGAATTGTGAAATGCTTGATGGAAAAGGCCAAGATGGCTTTGAAGAAACTGGTGATAGCAATATGGATGCTAAAGAGACTTTCGATGATGCCTTAGAAGTAAATGATGAAACTATTATTGGAAACTGGAGGAAAGGCAACCTGTGTCTGAAAGTTGCAGAGAACTTACCAAGATTAACTCCTGGTGTTACATGGAAGACAGAATTTGAAAATGGCGAACTGGAACATTTAGCTGAAGAACTTTCCAAGGTAAACTCAGAGAATGTGGCATGGATTCTCCTTGCAGCTTATAGCAAAATACTAGATGAGCGAAATACACTAAGGACTGAACTTTTGGGCACAAAGAAAACAGAAACTGACTCCAGAACTTCCAAGTTTCTGGAAATCACATTCCCAGATGAAAATGCCCTATTTGAAGACTTTAGTAAACTTAGAACTCGTAACTCAGAATTGAAGATGCAGTTATCTCAGAAAGACTTGTGGAAAGTCTTACTGTCTGATGGCATGAACCCCTGCTTCCTGCATGCTAAACCAACAAAGGTTTTGAGAGAGCTATATGAACAAAACCCCTGTCAGCTTGGACAAAAGAGGACATGGAAAGAAGAGATTGAAGGAGAATCAGCCTTAAGAAGAAAACCATGGAAGCAGAGATATGGACTTAAAACATCTCTTTGGGGCAAGAGAGGAGCCCCACCCATGTGTACAGAAAGGGGGAGTTTGCCCCTGCAGTTGAAGAGGGTGGATGTTCCTACCCAATGTTCTGAGAAAGTTTTGATGCCCCATGGTGCAGAGAGGGTGAGTTTTCCCCAGCAGTTGAAGAGGGTGGATGTGCCCACCCGATGTTCTGCGAGAGTTTTGCCACCCCAGGGTGCAGGGAGGGTGGAGCACATCCCTCAAAGATTAGAGTGGTTAAGGTCAGCACCCCATAAGTCTGAGATGGGTGTACCTATTCCCCACAAATTAGAGAAGGCCAGGTGGTCAACCCATTGCTCCGAGTGGGTTGAACCTGTATGCCAAAGGTTAGGGGGAATGTTGTCTTCACCTCACTGTACTAGGGGGGCTAAGACTCTAACCCAAAGATTGGGTAAGGTGTGGCAATCACCCCAACACTCTTGGAGGGTGAGGTCTGGAACTTGGTCAATACCCAGATGCTTGATGAGGGTGGAACCAAGAAAATGGCCATTGGGCAAGCCTGTGGAAAGGGTGGATTCCCCTGAGGCCCCAAGGAGAAGAATCCATCATCTTAAGAATAACTCTCAAACTTTGAAATAGAATGGAGAATGCCCTGCAGTTTTACTAAACTGTAAAGGATCCATGACTCATGTTTAACATTCCAATTTCTTCTTATGAAACTGAAAATGTTTATCCTTTCTCTTTCCATTTGTGTTTTGGAAGCAGTTAAATGGTTTTGTAAGTTTCAGAGGTCTACAGCAGACAATTTTGCCTGAAGACAAACTGTGTTTCTTTAAACTGCCTATGATATGATTTTGTACTTGAATTGTTACTGATTTAAGTTTTTTTGAGAATTGTAATGTATTTTTGGAATTCAGACGGTGGAATGTAACCATTGGGGAATTAGTAATTATGAATTCCAAAAATATAATTGGATCATGCCTGTAATCTAATCTGTTAATCTGGGCATGATTGAATTATAATTAGGGCATTGACTGGGCCATGTCAGTCAGTAGGGCATTGAGCCCCACCCCCTTTTGGGTGGGGAATTGAATATAAAAGGCAACGCACAAAACAGAGTTGAAGCAGTCTTTGAGAAGCAGCTTTGATGTTGGAAAGAAGGCCCCAGGAGAAGAGATGCGAACTGTTTGCCTGATCGGCTACAGTTGACCTTGTGGAGGAAACAGGAGCTAAGCCCGGAGAGAAATGCAGCCCTGGGAAGAGAGGAACCCCAGAAGCCTGAACCCTGGCAAACTCCGGCAGCTGTCTTGCTCTGACACGTGGCAATGGACTGTGGTGAGAGAAGAAACATAACACTTTATGGCCTGGTATCTGTGGACTTCTACCTCAAATAAATACCCTTTGTAAAGACAAACCCATTTTTGGTATTTCACATTAGCACTCCTTTTGCTGATTAATACAATGATCTTGAAATGATGGACATGGCCATGTTAAATATTATCAAAATTTATAAATGTGTATGGTCTAAAATGTAAACAATAATGTAAACCATTGACCATGTTTAGTAGCTATGTTTCACTATTTTTATATCAGTTGTAACAAAGATACCATCCACATATAAAAAGGTAATAATATAGGGAGGTTGAAAAGGGGGAGGTTGTTGGGTATATTGGGCCCCTTGTATTCTGTATGTGACTTTACTGTGATTTAAAACTTCTTTGAAAACAAAATGAAAAAAGTAAAACACTGGGGAATAAATGGAAGAAAATGTCAATATACATACAGGACACCAGATATTACAATGATGAAAGGCAAAATGTCAAAAAATTTTAAGTATTTTTCATTATTTTTTAGTATCCCGAACTTTTAATTTAATTTAATTTAATTTATTTTTTTAATTTAAATATTTTATATCTTATATTTAAATCTATCATTATTATTTCATTTTCCTATTAATTATATTTGGCTATTTCATTGGCTTCATTTTTGAAGAAGCTTTGGATCACAGAAGGGTTACATATGGGGCAGGGGAGGATCATTGTGTGTGGTGTCAGTGATGGGGGATACATGGGAGGAAGTTCACCTGGGCATATATACACAGTATATATATTTTTTCAAATGTTCACAGGGCATTGTCACAGTAGGTGGAGACTCACACAATATCTGAGAGAATATTGAATTCCTGTCCTGGAATGCTCTGCCACATTCTCCAAGCTCAGGGAAAATGACTGGTGAAGGAAGGTGGTCCATTGATGGGCCCTTGATATTGATGACCATGCTTGTGAGCCTTTGCTCTTAAAAATTGTACTTAGCCTAGTGTTGTAGTGTACCTTAGAGTTGCTCCCTAAGAGCATCCTTGTTGCTGAAATGTGGCCTCGCTCTAAGGAAAGCTCAGCGTTGGTGTGGGATGTTGTGGGAGGTGTGGGAGGCGGGGAACATGGGAATCCTTGTAATTTCTGAGTAATAATTAGGTAATCTAACCACCTTTAAAATATATATATATATATAAAATAACATTTATGTAAGAAAATACACATATATGCATATATATTTGTATATCATTTTACAAATATTGATATGTACTGTGAAAAATATTGATTTTTATGAACAATAAAAAAAAATGTCAAAAAATAAATAAAATAAATGCATTACCTTCCCCCCAGCATGGGCCATGACTTCCAGGGATGATCCTCCCTGGCACTGAGGGATTACTACCAAGCACCAACTAGCAATGCAACTACAAAAAAAACTCAAATGAAAGGGGGTATAGGTAAAAAGTGAGTTTATACGGCTAAGAGACTTCAAAGTGAACTGGGCTGTCATCCCACAGGTAACACTTAAGCACATCTCAGCAGGATATCATCAATAGCCAAAGTGGATACTACCCCAAATAATGGGGCTCCTGAGGGCTCTAGAGACACCCAGGCCCTATGATCAGGGAAGATAACTCTGGAGTTTGGTGCCTTGTCAGTGAGTTCTACTTTGGTGTTTGTGTTCCCAAGAGTGACTCCATTATGGCTTCCCTACACATGGCTTATCGGTCCCTTCTATTTGAACCTATACTTGGCGCTGGAGTTTGTAGTAGTACATCCAAGAGACTGGAATCTTTGGTCTCTCCATGTGCCAGCTTGGCCCAGAGCCTCAATGGGGTTTCAACACTTACTCTCCAATTCACTGGACCTACCTAGGATAGCTAACAAGGAGGTGAAGATTTAGAACCACCATATCAAGGAAATGAGAAAGCCTAAAACTGCAAGCAAGGGAGTCCCATCCATCAGCTGTATGGGATTGAAGCCTCCTCTCAATTAGAGGTGGAGTGGACATCAACATCCCAGAATCCTCAGGATTGGGGAAAGAAGTATGGACTAGAGTGGACTTACTGGTATTCAGCTACAGACATATTGGATACTAGCAGTAGTAGGAATTACAACATTGATGTGGAGGCAGTGGCCATTGGATTCTCTGAGGGCAGGGAGAAGGAAAAACAATTGTAATATGGGAATTTTTTTGGAATCATCCTGAATGGGGTTGCATTGACAGATATAGGCCATTTTATATCACCCACAACATTCATAACTATGTGGGAGAGGGTGTAAACTACAATGAGAACTATGGTCCATGCTCAGTGGCAAAGTCCCAGGATCTGTTTATCAATTGCAAAGAATGTGCCACACAAGTGATGAATGTTGTTTACGTGGGAGAGTGTGGAAGTTGTGAGGAGTGGGGTATATAGGAATACCTATATTTTTAATGTAACATTTATGTAATCAAAGATTCTTTTAAAAACTAAGAAAAATTTATTTAAAAAAGGGAAAAAAAATACTGAACAGCAACAGAACCCATAGGAGAAGGGAGAGACAAGGAGTCTCTACCACATGCCTTGACATGTGACAATCTGATGACCAAAGATCACCAGCAGCCAGCCCCAGAACACCCATAAAAATATTGTCAACCTCTGTTTTCCAGTGGAGAGATGATGATAACTTGGCAGTTGAAGCAGACTGCAAGAGGCAGCCAGAGCAATAGCAGGGATATTCATCCATTTGGACAAATGACCCATCTCTCCAAGGCTTTGTTCTTCTTTGGGGTAAGTGCCCTTTATCAGTCTCATTGCGGACTTTAAATTCCACAGCAATTTTATTAAATCACCTGTGAAATTAGAGATTGTGTTTTTCTTAGGTAAGCAAATTTCCTGAAACCTATAGGCATCCACTATAAGCTTCCTTTTGCTATTAAACTGTTCAACCTAAGTCTCTTGATATGTCTAAGTAGATAAATTTATTCCACCTACTTAATTCCATTTTTCCCAGAAAAATAAAGCACTGCTTTATTTTGTCTTTTAGAACCATGACAGCCATTGGCCTTTAATGAAAAAAATTATTTTCAAATAAATTTATTTCTGAAAAATTACATCAGAGAAAGTAAAATTTGTGATTCATCTAACATTATATTGCATCTTCAAAGTCAGCTAATACATGATCTGATTAACTTGAAGCCTCTTTAATAATGTCAGTGACATAGTTATGACCTTGAATATGTAGAACATGTATTTAATTGTCATAAGCAATAATATTCTCTGATAAAAAGTTTGTAGAAAGGAACTTAAAGTCAGTCCCCCTCTCCAGCCAATTCCAATTACCTATAATGTAATAGAATAAAAGTAAAAAGAAATGGTAGCTGAAAGTCTTAACATTGCTTCCACAAATGTATCAGTAGAACAGTTCACAGGAAATGTTAGCTGATTCAGAGTATCAAGAACAATAACTAACTCCTTTTATTCTAACAAATGTTTCTCCCATATCTCTCCATTCCATCAAAGACAGAGGAAACCCTTATCTATGTACTGGTGAGGTAATTTATTTTTTTATCATGCATAAATTGCAGATGACTATATGGTAAATTATTCTAACCTATTCTTAATGAATAACTTTAAAAATTTTTACTTGGCAGGTATAAATAATTTACAGTAAGCAACATGTGATTTGACCAGGGATGAGAAGGGGGCTACTGTGATGTCATTGAATATGTTCCTCACAATAGCAAAGAATCATTGAGAGAAACAACAAAAAGATGAATATTCTGAAGATGTAATTGAATGAGGAAATTATCACTTTGCTTGTTTCCACAGACAAGAATCAGCATGTCTGAGAAATTTACCAACATGACCACGATAACAGAATTCTTGCTCATGGGATTCCCTGATGAGTGGTTGCTACAAAGACTCTATGCCACACTCTTCTTCTTCATTTATTTGGCATCACTAATGGGGATTCTTATCATTATCACTCTCACCACCATTGACCAGCATCTCCAAGTTCCCATGTATTTTTTTCTGAAGAATTTGTCCTTTGTTGATATCTCCTTCATCTCTGTCACTGTTCCCAAATACATCATGAACTCTCTGACCAACAGCCATTCCATCTCCTTCCAAGGATGTACCACACAGGTTTATCTTGTTATGTTTTTTGCTGGCACAGAGATCAACTTCCTTATAGTAATGTCCTATGACCACTATGCTGCCATCTGCCATCCTCTACCCTATGAGGCCATTATGCATAAAGGTGCTTGTGTGCAAATGTTGACAGCATCATGGTTCACTGGGTGTGTCTATGGTTCCATTCATGTAGCAGGTACATTCTCCATAAAGTTCTGTGGGCCCAAAATATTACATCAGTTATTCTGTGATATTCCATCATTGCTTACACTTTTCTGTTATGGAGAGAATGTTTTAGAATATATGTTTATTATTGCTAGCTGCTGTTTTATCTTCATATGTTACATTTTAATGATTGATTCCTAAGTTCACATTTTCTCCACAGTTCTAAGGATTCCATCTGCTCAAGGCAGGTTTAAATTTCTCTCCACATGCATGCTACACCTCACTGTAGTGACCTTGTTCCTCTCCTCCGAAGTTATTGCACACTTCAGTTCCACCTCAAAACCCCCAATATCTCTGAAAAACTTTATGTCTGTGTTATACTCTATATTAACTTCTGCACTGAATCCTGCCATTTATGGCCTGAGAAACAGGGACATGAAGGTGGACTTTGTAAAAATGTTGGGTGCACTAATAGACCCAAAGATGTAAATTTCTAAAATGCTAATGAATCTTTTACCTGATATAGCATATCAAGTTATTTATACATACTCATCTACTTTAAAATTATTTTGAATCTATGATTCCGTTGTTGCTGCTACATAGGATTCCACATTTTAAAATGTAAAATTAATCAGAATTTTTAGGAGTGCCTTAGCAATTTTACAATCCAGTAGTAATATTCAAAGGTTTATATTCATAGCAACAGGCCCCAGGTTTGGGGGATATTGTTCAATTTCAATTCATCTTCACCAACAATAAACTCTCTCATACCTGGCACAATTTGTAATAGTTTCAAAATTGACCTACTTTAAGAAAGGCAGAAGATGGCATTGGTTTATGTGGGCACTCAACATTTCTATCCCAGAGGACAGCTGATTGGGGACAGGATCCTGCCCAAGTGGTCTGTTCTGGGAGCCTGCAGAGCGAGAACCTTGGGGACATCGATCTGGAGGGAGCTGGACAGCAAGGTGGACTGCTCAATATAAAATTGTGACTTTTTTCACGAGCTGGAAATCGTGGATGCAGATGGCTAAGCCCCACCCTCCTGGCAACCCTGTTAAAGAGAGCACTCTCTGAGAGTGGGAGGGTCCTGAAAAAGGGTGAGAGGATTTTTTTCTGTCAGTTTGGCTGCCTGGACCCCCTTTCAGCTTTTTGGGAGTAAACCAGTCAGCTAGAAGTGGTGCTGGGCTGAGGGGAGAAGTGAGTCTGCTGAGGAAGCCTGATTTACCTAACAGGCATGTGACACAGAGGCTTGGATTTGGAGGGGATGGAGCCAGCCAATTGCAGTGGGGGTGGTCCAGAAGAGGCCTTCATTTTGGTCCCTTATGTTTCCAAAAAATTTTTTTAACTTAATTTAATCACTAAAGTCTGCCTCAAAACCTGCAGTGAGAAAGCTGCAGGGTAAAAGATTGATGAATGCAGGTTGAGAGACTCCACAAGGGCCCAAGAAGGAATGATTTTCTTCCTTAGCTTTGTTTGACTGCATGCTTGTGTGTTTGTTTGGTTTTTCTTTGTTTGTTTGCTTTTTGCTTTTCTTTCTTCTTTCCTCCCCACCCCTATGTTTCTTCCTTGCTGTACTTCTTCTTCCAAGATTTTCCATTCTCTGTGTATAGTGATTTTGTCTAATAACACTATCTCTTTTCCTTCCTTCATCTTTCCACCTTCTGCTTTCTGTTGTGGTTCTTATGTTCCACGTTTTTTCATTAGTCCTCAACTTTACAGATGTTGATTTCTATCTTGTTGATTCTGCTTTTTTTTTATTATTATTAACTTTTTCCTTTCAGCTCTTTCTTTACTCTTTCTCTCTATCCTCATCATTCTGACCTTTTAATTCATTCTATATATTTTTTTTCTATTTGGTTTCCCATTCCATTGTAAGTATTCCACTTTTTCCCCCCTATTACTCTACACTGCCTACCTGAGTATACTATTAATTTTACGAAGTCTGATAAACCCCTTTTATATCTTTTATCAATATTACCATTATCCTTTTTCCTTTCTTACCTCTTTTGATTCCTCTGACCCTAATCTCTTTCCTTCAAGAGAACATAGAAAAAAGCAAGCAAATACAAGAAGAACAAAGTGTCAAAGAGAAAATTTAACACACAGAAAGAACCGCCATCTAAATAAAACTCTAGAGCAGAGAGAGAAGTTAAACAAATGAATAAATCCATCAAGATAAAATTATGACCAGAGGGCAATAAAAAATTACAAACCATACCGAGGAAAAGGAAGACATGGGCCATTCCAATGATCAAACTAAAAACCAGGAAGAGATGCAGAACATTGAACAACTAATCAAAGTGGTCCGAACAAACAGCATGAACCAACTTGAAGTGAAGGAAGAGATTAAGGATATTAAGAGGACACTAGGAGAACATACTGAAGAAATTGTAAACATACAAAAAATGATAATGGATATGATGGTGATGAATGGCACAAACTAAGAAATCAAAAAGATGCTGTATTCACATTACAACAGATTTGAACACACAGAAGAAAGAATTAGTGATGTGGAAGACAGTACATCTGAAATCAAAGTGATAGTAGAACAGATAGATGAAAAGATAGGAAAAATCCAGCAGAGACATATTGACAATACCAAACACACAAACATATGCATTATAGGCATCCCAGAAGGAGTAGAGAAGGGAAAGGGAGAAGAAGTGTTGAAGGAAATAA
The DNA here is from genome assembly GCA_029593785.1 of Cabassous unicinctus. NCBI lineage: Eukaryota > Metazoa > Chordata > Mammalia > Cingulata > Chlamyphoridae > Cabassous > Cabassous unicinctus. The sequence continues at coordinate 31,371 of JAQZBX010004356.1, read as the reverse complement.
TGGCTGAAAACTTCCCAGCCCTACTGAGGTAGTTGGATGTACATGTACAGGAAGCACAGTGTACCCCAAGCAGTATAAATCCCAACAGGCCTACTCCAAGACATATAATTATCAAAATGTCCAATGCTCAAGACAAAGAAAAATACTCAAGGCAGCAAGAGAAAAAAGAACCATCACATTCAAGGGAAGCACAATAAGATTAAATGCTGATTTCTCAACTGAAACCATGAAACCAAGAGAACAGTGGTATGACATAGTTAAGGTACTAAAAGAAAAAAATTTCCAGCCATGAATCCTCTATTCAGCAAAGCTGGCATTCAAAAATGACAGAGAATGATGCTGGCAGCTTGGCAGAAGCAGAGTACCTCACACAGGACTCTTGTGGGAAGTGTGTGAGAAGCCCTAATTTGGGAATCTCTCTAGCAAATACACAAACAGATATATGCTCACAAATGTTCATAGTGGCATTGTTCACTATTGCCAAAAGTTTAAATCAACCCAGGTACCTATCAACAGAAGAATTGATAAAATGTGGTACATATATACAATGGAATATTACTCAGCTGTAAGAGGGAATAAAGTGCTAATACACGGGATAGCATGGATGAATGTTGAAGACCTTATGTAGAGTGAAGCAAGCCAGGCATTGAAGGAAGAACAGTTCATGACCTCATTGATTTGAATTGAGGAAGCTGAGCAGTCACTGAGAACCATTGTCAGAAAGATAAGTTAACAAGGGAGAGAAATAGAAGAGAAGGTTGTGAGCCATCACCCATATGGACATAATCTATGGCAAAGTGATAGAGTATAGCAGCATATTGAAGGATAGGACAGGTGGGTAGTGATATTACCGGGTTTGGTGGTGCAGGATTTACAGGTGTGTAGATTTGGAAGGGCAGGTTAGAATATCCAGGATACTGGGGGGAGAGAGAGGAGAGGGACCAGGAAAACACTGGATTTGTGGGTTTGAGGTTGAAAGTGCAAGAGTGGAAATGCTCTCATGGCAATATGACAAGGTAGTGTCACTGGTTAAGGGTATAGGTTGGGGGACATTCAGAATGGGGTGCATCTGGAGTAGGCTTCTGGGGAGTGTGTGACTGTTCATACAGTCATAATATGTTGTGTCAGGGAGTGGAGACCCACACGGTGAGGCAGAAGGAGATGGAACCCCATCTTTGGGGAGACCGATTCAATCAGAAACAGAGAGTTCGGTGTCTCTTAGGCACAAGGGTGGATCTTAATAGGGGAGGACAATAGTGTGTCAAGACCTCTTGTTGCATGTAACTATGAATCTTGTCATCCAATGAGTCAAGACAGGGGGATGTCATGTGCCCCTGGGGAATGGGGAGGAAGGAACAGAAAACATCAAACAGGGGGTATTTAGTGGTCAGGGGAAAAGTTTTTCATTACATTACAGTGATGGACACAGGACCTGGTAAATATCATCAAAAATTATTAAACGGTACCATCTAAATTGTAAACTATAATGTAAACCATTGACAATGTATAGTAGCTATGTTTCACTATCTGTATGACTGTTTTAACAATGCTACCATTCACATAAAAAAAGGTTTTAATATGAGGTGAAGAAAGGGGGAGGGGGTTAGGTATATGAGTGTTACTAGTACTCTGTGTGTGACTTTGCTGTGACCTAAAACTTCTTTGAACCAGAAGGTGAACATCAACAGAATCCAGAAATGTCACCATGGACCTTCAAGCCATGTGACAAGCTAAGGACAAAGGATCACTGGCAGCCAACCCAGATCACCACTGTTTTCAGGGAGAAGGCATCACCTTGATAATACGTTAAATTGGACTTTGTTTTAGTCTCAAAATTTTAAGCTAATAAATTTGCATTGGAAAATTGTTTCATAAAATGAGAAGAAATACTTCCAAATTAGCTTAATTTAGGATATGATTTAAAATATGATTATGTAACCACATATATATTAAATATTTCAAATAAACATTGACTACTTTATTAACATAAAAAATTAGTTCCCATTGCCTAATCCAAACCATTTCAGAGTATTTGCTTCAGCAACCTAAGAAACTAAAACAGATCCCTGAATTCTTTATGATTTTTTCTTCAGTTTTGACTAGCTGCTCTCTCATAATTTCATGTTTGCAATTTCAGTTAATTTGATCACTTTCTTATACCAACCAGTGAGGAACAGTGGTTCCTCTGATTAGAACACATTAAGCCTCATGTGAGAGCACATAGGTGGTTATATTGTGTCACTTACAGACCAGGAGCTAAAGCCAGACCTTGTATTCACAGGCAGTGGAGACCAAGGAAAAACCCTATCCTAGTGTATAAATAAATAAATATTTAAGTTGCTGGTGTTGTTACTGTCTTTGTGCCTTTGACTATCTCATAATAACAAATGAGTCATTTATGATACTATGTAGTGTCATGCAGAGAAATGGGATGAACGTTCCAAATTTGCTAGTGAGTTAAGAGTTAAGGTCATAGTATTACTTCCTTCTAACAAGATGCATTTTCATTTTGGATACAGGGAAATAAGGCAATTAATAAAAGGAAATATATTGATTTTGATAAAGAGATAAATTAATTATAAAAATTGGTAGGATAGAATTTTTTTTTTCTGAATAGGATATACAAATGGCTGTTAAACACATGAAGATTCTCAACATCATTAGCCTTTAGGAAAATGCAAAATCAAAACCAGAATGTCAACTACAGTCCATGCTTATTGGGAATGCTCCAAAATGTGTTCATCAATTGTAACAAAAGTACCACATTAATGAAGGATATTGTTAATATGGGAAAATGTGGGAGGGGTAAGGAGTGGGGCATATGGGAATCCCCTATATTTTTTATGTAACTTTTATGTAACCTAAGTATCTTTTAAAAAACTAAAAAGTATATTAAAAAACACAATGAGATGTCACTTCACACCCACAAATATAGCTATTATTAAAGAAAAACAAAAAAATAAGTTTTGAAGAGGATATAAAGTAATTGGAAGTCTACTTCATTGTTGGTTGTAATGTAAAGTGATGGAGCCACTGTGAAAAGCAATATTATGGTTCCTCAAAAAGTTAAATATAGAACTACCATTTGACTCAACAACCCCACACCTAGTTATATACACAGAGAGTGAAAACAAAGTTGCAAAGAGATACATATCCACCAATGTTATAGCAGCATTTTTCCCAATCGTTAAAACCTGGAAACAATGCATATGTCCATCAACAAATGAATGGATAAACAAAATGTGATATATGCACACAATGGAATATTCTTCAGTTATAAGAGAAAATGAATTATGAGACATGCTGCAACATGGAGGAAGCTTGAAACACTATGCTTAGTGAAACAAGTAAAACACATAAGAAAAACAATTATGTGATGTTACTTATAAGAACAACAAGAAATTGCAAATTTGCAGAGATAGAAAACAGAATAATGGTTACCAGGGAAGAAAGGAGAAAGGGAACATTTGTAAAAATAGAATTAAAAAATGAAACAAATAAAATAGTTTCTTCAACAAATGTTAAGAAAACTGGACTTCCATATGAAAAACAATGAAGTTGGATCTCTACCTCACATCATATGCAAAAAATTTAACTCAAAATGGCCCAAAGGCCTTAATGTAAAAAACTGAAGAATAAATCTCTATAAATCATAGGGTAAATGTTAATGACTTTAGATAAAAAACAAACAAATAAACAAATTAATGTGCGTTATCAAACTTTATCTTTAGGTGGGTACTGAAAATATTCCTGTAGCTATTATGGTTTTCTAAGTGAAGATTCACTACATCTCCAGTTATACACAATAGATAAAATACCATAGCAACTAAATAGGATTCTTATGGTGATTGAAGACAGAATTTAGAAAATAATTCTTGCATTACATCTTTTGTTGATGTGGCATAAACTCAGATATCTCTCAGATGTTCACACTGAAGATTTATTAATTTAAAAATAATTAATTGGATTAGTAAAAAGAGAAATTCAAAATTTCATAAAGGAATATTTAGAGATAATATCATGCAATCTCATGGCAAAACTAATATTTTGAAAATATAGCTCTTCAAAATTTATAAATAATTTTATGATTCTTACTAAAATGATATTGATATTTGATTTGATCTTAATTTTAATTCTAAGCAGAATGTAGATTTTGAAGTGAATGAGTAAAAAGAATAATTATCAGAAGTTACAAGTGTTGTAGTGTAGCAGCAGAATTACAATTCACAGTTTAACTTACAGAGATCTTAAATCACTAAGGGAAGATAATTGATAAATACTGCAGATGAATTTGATTAATGTGTCCTAAACAAATGAAACAATGTTTCTCAAATCAAAACTGATAAAAACCAGTATGTTTATTTATTTTTATTGTAACAATATATTCAACATAAATTTTGTCATTTTAACCATTTTAATTTTAAAAATCATTCACATGCACTACATTTATAATGTTGTGTTGTCATCACTACCAGTCATTACCAAAACTTCTTCATCAACCAAAACAGAAACTTTGTATGCATTATGCAATATACTGCTCAAAATTCATCCCCCTGGCTCCAGAAACCATTAATATATTTAATTTTTTAAAATAAATATGCTTATTTGACATATTTCACATAAGTGAAATCATGTAATATTTCTCTGTTTGTGCCTATATTATTTCACTCAGCATAATGTACTTAAGGTATATTATTCAGCCATAAAAATAAATGAAGTTTTGATAAATTCTATAACATAAAACTTGAAAAGTCAAGAAAAATGAAGTAAAGAATAATAAATGGATGATAAGAATACCATAAGCATAATATACTGTTTGAAGATTTCCATCATAAAAATAATGTAAAAACAAAATGAAATTATAAATTTATGTTATTTATTTAAACATGAACAATAGTCATGACGTTCAAAATAGTGTTCTATTAAATAGTTATTATATTCTATATGAAACTCAAAAATTTTATCTGGATTTCTACAAACCAAAGCTGTACTTACTTTTCAATATTTCCCTTTCCTCTTTTCCATCAGGATCTACTGCTAAATGTAAATTGCAAGGTTATTTTCTAAATTCCATGTCTCATACCTACTTTTTAAAAAAGCATATATCACTTTAGGTCATGTATTGCAAATTATATAATATTTTCAGACTGATTTCTAGATACCCAGTATTCACTTTATCACACCATCAACTGCATATTTAATTTCAATGAAAATAGCTAATATTTACGAGGGCTCTTTTTGTGTATTTTTTTAAAATGACTTCATTTGTACCCTTCTTGATTCATCTTCTCCTTTATTTGTGCACAGTATAACAACACTTTGAATGACTAATTGTTCCAGTTTTTTTGGAAGGTAACTTACTGTCTGAGTTGTATATCACTGCTTGTGAAGATTCCACCAGGAGGACTTCATCTGTGCGGTTTTGAAATAGATAAGAATTATTTAGGGTCTGATCCTGTCAGCAAATTTTGTGGTTTTAATGATCCTGGGTGGCATCAAGTTTATTTATTACCTGGTTTCCATGAATCATTTAGAGAGTTGATATCATGATTCTTATAAAGCAAGCAGGTGGTTCAAGTTTCATTGACAATTTTCCTATCCAATTTCTAGCAGAAAACATTTTCCAGTATACCTTTTTACACTGTTCAGAATAATTTTCAGGTAATTGAAAGAAGAGTAATATTCTTTCCAATCGACACTTGCTGTTTCTGGATTATTTAGGTTATCAGTTTCTTCAAAAATGGTTCCCTGAAAGTGTTGTTAGAGCAGCAGTACTGCAAAAAGAAGTGTAGTATTTCTGAATAAAAAAATAAAAGTTTATTACATGAAAATATGGATCTTTTATGAACAAAACTGAAAAATTTGATGAAATATTGAAAAACTATTTTGACACTTTAGGGAACATTTTCCCAATTTATACATTTTTTAAAAGAATTCTTTACTTTTTATCCATTTAAACCCCTCCCCCATTTTAGCTGTTTTGTGTCCATTCACTGGTCAATTCTCTGTACCTGTTTCCTGCCCTCTCTTCTCATCTTTCTCCTCCTGTCTTCACCAGGATTCACCAGGGCTCACTCGCTCACAGGGCTTAGTGGCGCACCCACACGTGGTGCCTGGGGCTCATCTGTTCACCAGGCTTGACAGCACATCTGGCACCCCACGCACCTTCTATATTTTTTTGTTTATTTTTACCGGAAGGTCCCAGGGATAGAACCCAGTTCGCTCCATATGGGAAATGGATGCCCAAACATTTGAGCCACATCTGCCCACCCCCCAATTTATACATTTAATGCAGTTGAAATTAATACTACACATGAATGTCATCATTTGATCTCATAGTGTTGAATTTCACTGAAATATGAAAAAAGAAGCAATAGTCCTGTAATAGCTGAAACCAATGAATCTCTCATGCCAAATTTGATATATGAAAATATATAATCATATTATGTTAGAAAAAGAAAGACTACTCAGTGATTAATGATGGGTAAATTGCTTTTCTAGGAATAGTGAAAGATACTTCATTGCATAGATGTACCCTAAAAGACAGAGTAATTGAAAAATAAAATGTGATGAAATAAGTAAAAGTACAATGGGAAGAAAATTTAGAATACTATTTTCTTTGTTTTATTATAAAACATAGTTTTTAGGAAAACATTAAGTAATAACAAAGAGTAGATTATGAATTTTACTTCATGTAAATAAAATAGTCCTTTACAATATTAACAAAATGAAAGAATACATGACATAATAAGAAAAATATTTCCTATTTATTCTAGTGAGATATTATTAATATAATTAATAAGCAAATAGATAACAGGAATGTGCATCACATAACTCATGATTTCATTGTCAGGTGAAGGTCAGGGAGAGTGCAAACAGGCACTGTAATAAGGCTGAAAATCATTCCAGAATATTGGAGGAAGAAAAAAGTTGGGCCTGGTAACAGATGGTTCTACATAGTTTGCAGGTCCCACCTGAAAGTGGACAGCTGCAGCACAGCAGCTCCTTTCTGAGACATCCCTGAAGGACAGTGGTGAGGAGAAATCCTCTCAGTGGGCAGAACTTTGAGAAGTGCACATGGTTGTTCATTTTTCTTGGAAGGAGAAATGCCTGGAGGTGTGTTTGTAAACTGATTCAAAGGCTGATTCATGGCCCATGGTTTAGGTGGATGGTCAATGACTTGGAAGGAACATTATTGGAAAATTAATAACAAAGATACCTAAGAAAAAGATATGTGGGTAGACCTTTCTGATTGTGCAAGAAAACATGAAAATATTTGTGTCCCATGTGAATCCACACCAGATGGTGATTTCAGCAGATGAAGATATTAATAATCAAGTGGATAAGATGACCCATTCTGAGAATAGCTGCCAACTTCTTTCCCCAGATACTCATGCTAGTGTCCAATGGGCTCATGAACAAAGTGGCCATGGTTTTAGGGATGGAGATTATGCATAGGCTCAGCAACATGGACTTCCCCATCATCAAAGCCAACTTGCCTATATAGCCATTGCTGAGTGCCCAATTTGCCAACAGCAGAACCCCACAATATGTCCCAATATGGCACCATTCCCTGAGGTGATTTGCCTCCTACCTGGTGGGAGGTTAATTACATTGGAACACTTCTGTCATGGAAGGGGCAGCAGTTTTTTCTAACTTGAATAGACACAACTCTGGGTATGGGATTGCCTTCCCTGCACACAATGCTTCTTCCAAAACTACCATACATGGACTTCTTGAATGTCTTATCCACTGCCATGTTATTCCACACAGCATTGTTTCTGATCAAGCAACCCACTGCATAACAAATGGTATACAGGAATAGGTATATGTTCAGGGAATTCACTGGTCTTACTATGTTCCCCATCTTCCTGAAGCAGCTGGATTGATAGAACAGTGGAATGGCCTTTTGAAGACTCAATTATGGCAACATCTAGGTGGCAATACCTTGCAGGACAGGGGCAGTGTTCTCCAGGAGGCTATGTATGGCTACCAAGTTGTCCAGGGGTGGACCATGACGGTTAGGCTAATGTGTCAATTCAGCTAAGTAATCATGCCCTGCTGTTTGTTCAAGGAAGCAAAGGGCTAATTGTAATACAAGGATATTTCATGGACTTTAATAATCAGTGAGTTGATAGCATAGGTGGCTGGTTACATCTACAATCAACTGATGAGTTTGCCATCAGCAATAAGTGGCATTTCATCCAATCAGTTGAAGGCCTTTAAAGGAGAAGTGGTTTCAGCATTCACAGAGAGAATTCCCTTCTCTACTTCAAATAGGTAAGCATCTCCTGGGGAATTCAATGAGGACCTTCATCTGAGTCCCTGGCTTGCATCCTGCCCTAAAGTATTTAGACTTGTGCATCACCAAGGTTGCATGAGAAAATTTTATATCTCATTTTAGTTCTGTTTCCCTAGCAAACAGATTAATAGACTATGAACAACCAGGCAAAGGGCTTGTCTATTTCCAGCCTCCTCTCTCAGTCTTGGTTGTTCTGCTTTCTTCCCAAATTCAGCTCTAAGCTATCAGGCATATGACAGTGCTCATCTGCTGGGCATTGAAGTGTACCATGGTACAAGCCTCTCAAGGGCCCCTTTCTGTGCCTCTGTGCCCTGCTGTTTCCATACTCCAAGATGTCTCTCAGCCTATGGAGGCTCTGACTTCCTTCAGTCCTCTTTCTCACATGGCAGGATCAATATGGTGACTTCTTTTTCCTCTGTGTCTCTGTTTATATCAGACCCATCAAGAGGACAGAGCCTCAACTTGAATCATGCCTCACTGACATAGTTTAATCAAATGGGTCTCACACCCTCAGGAATGGATTAGTTCAAAAATGTACTTTGTCTTTTTGGGATTCCTAAAAGAATTTCAAACTGTCACATATGGCAATTCTAGTTTCAACATTCTGAGAAACTGATAAAGTGATTTCCACAGTAGCTACATCATTCCACAATGCCACCTAAAATATAGAGTGTCCTCTTTTTTGCATCTTCATCACAACTTAGAATTTTCTGCTTTTTAAAGCTATAATAGCCTTCCTAGTGGACATTACATTGCATCTCATTTAGGTTTGATTTGCGTTTCCCTAAAATCAATATGATTGTTCATATTTTCATGTGCTTTTTAGCCATTTTAATATTTTCTTTGGAAAAATGCATATTCAAATCCTTCATCCATTTTAATCTGGCTGTCTTCTGTTTTTTCAATTGCAGTAGTGCTTTATAGATTATGGGTATTAACCTTATGAGATAAATGGTTAGCAACTATTTTCTTCCATTTGGTAGGTTGTCTTCACTTACTTGATAATGCACTTTGGTGCACAAAAAGTGTTTTTTAAATTTTGATTAAGTCTATTTTTTATGTATATTTTTCTTTTGCTGCTCATGTTTTTGGTATCATATCTAAGAAATAAGCACAAAGTCAAAGATTATGAAGGTTCTACCCATGCTTTCTACCAGGAATTTTATGGTTTTAGTTTTATGTTTATGTACTTGATCAATTTTTGGTGAAGTTTTGAATATATTGTGATGAAGGGGTCTATTTTCATTCTTTATATGTGGATAAAAAGTTTTTCTAGAACCATGTTTTGAAGACACTGTTCTTTCGCCAATTAATGTACTTGGCAACCTTTTCAAAAATCGGTTGTTCATAGAAGTGAGGATTTATTTATGAACTCTCATATCTACTCCATTGGTCTGTGTGTCTATATTTATGCCAGTACCCCACCATTTTGATTACTGTGGCTTTGTATTAAGTTTTGAAATCAGAGAGTGTGAGACTCATAACTTTGTTCCTCATTTCTTGTATTATTTTGGCTATTTGTGGTGCCTTGCAATTATATATGAATTTATGGTTTGGTTTTTACATTTCTGCAAAAATGGCTACTGGGATTTTGAGAGCTATTAAATTGAATCTGCAGATTGCTTTGGATAGTCTTGCCATCTTAAAAGTATCAATTTTCATATCCTTGAACATGAGATGTCTTGCCATTTGTTTAGGTTTTATTTAAAATTTTTCAGCAGTGTTTTATAGTTGTCAGTATATAAGTCCTTCACCTCCTTGGTTAACTTTATTCTGAGGCAGTTCATTCTTTTAGGAATCATTGTGAATGGATTCTTTTTTTAAATTCATTTAATAATATATTTGGTGATATATACAGTCATAACTGACTTTTGCATTTCAGTTAGATAGCTTGCTATTTTGCCAAATTAATTTGTTAGTTCTAGTAGGTCTCATGGAATTTTTTAAATCTTTTCTTTATAAAGGTAAATGTTACCTGCAAACAGTGTAATAAAGGTAACGTCAATCATAACAACGTTTTCATTCAATTGCAAAATGTTAATATATCAGGAAGGTGTGTTGTTTCAAGGGGCTTAATTGAACTCTGTACATTCTTTATGAATTTTCTGTAAACAACTACTCTAGTAAAAGAAAAAAACTAATACCCAAATATATTCTATTTTAACCACTATAATTTTAGCTTTTACTTTCAGATTTGATCTATGTCAAGCTATTCAGTTCATATGGTTTTTCCTACTCTCCCTTGTCCCCAATATAGATAGTTACTTATACAGAACAATTTCCATTTTTATTTGTCTTCTTTAATTGCTTTAAAAAGCAGAAAATTGGTTCCTAAAATTTTATCAATCTGTAAATATCTATGTGTTACTTGGTCTTTTATTCCACTCATTTTCATGCATTTGGTTTTATATTGGGCTTAACTATTATGCTACCTTTGTCTTCTATTTGAACTGATTTCCTTCTTTTCTGCCTTCTTGGACATAAAGTGAAAAATGCTGATATTAATTTCCCATTATTCACTTATTATCTACAGCTCTTTACTTCATTTTAAATATTTGGTGTGTTTCACAATTTGCTTCTCAAATTTATCACTATTTTCCCTCAAGTAATATTATGCCACTTTTTACTTATTTGTCAAATACTATTTTATATATCCATTTCTTGCCATTATTGTTAATTTTTTCCTACATTTTACTTGGCTTGCTATAAATCAAGCAATTCCATAATATTAATGTTCTCTCAACTTCAAAGTTAATTTTAAAGGAGTGAATAAAAAACAGACAAGTCATTAACACTTACCCAAACATTTATCTTTGCACACTATTCATTTTGTGTGTGCATGTAGATCTAATTTTCAGTCTTATATAATTCCTAGTCTTATTTAAAGACTTCAACATTTCCTTTTAGTGTGATCAGTTAGAAACAAAATTTCTTTGATTTTCTTTATTTGAACAAAATTTTGAGATATGTTTTTTTTTTTAAGAATATTTGTGCTCAGGACAGAATTCTAGGTTGTTTTCTTTTTCCGTATCTTTCAATTTTTCATTCCAGTTTCTTCTTGCTGTTATGGTTTCCCAATAGAACTGAGTGAAGATTTAATCTTTTAATACTTTAAGTAATGTGACATTCTTCTGGTTACTTTGTTTATTTTATCGTTTTTATTGTGATGTGCCTGTGTGTGATTTTTGCATTTATTTTCACAGTTTTTGAGATTTGTACGTTTCTTTGATCTATGGATTTATATTGTCATAAATTGGAATAATTGTAGCTATTATATCTTCAAAAATTTATTCAATATTGACCCTTGTAGAATTACAATCCTAAGTACCATTGATAGCTATATGGATTAACAGTTTATTGAGTTTTTTTTTTTTCCTCCCTTTTATTTTCTCTTTCAGTTGTATTTTGTATATTGCTTTGCCTTTGGCTATATGGAAATTCTTTCATTTCAGATATTGAATCTTTCAATTCTAAAATTTCTTTTTTTGTTTTTTGTTTTTAAATTCTCTTTTAGAATCCTTGTTTGACCCTCATTGCTTCTAGGCTTTCTTTAAATCCTATAGTGGCTGTTTTTAAATCCTTATCTTTTAATTCCACCTTACCTGCCATTACTGGATCTTTATCTATTAAAGGACATTCATTGTAAACATAGGTCATATTTTCCTCTTTATTTGAAAGAATCAACTTCTGGTTTCTTTGTATTCTCATCATTTTTTATGCCACGCTGATTATTTCCTGAATTAGGATATGGAGTTCTGTTCAAATAGGCAGTTAATTGTCTTGATGATCAGTATATCCATTCAAGCATTCTTTCTTTCTTTTTTTTTAGAGTGGATTCAGTGTAGCCTTAACAATAACAATGAATTAGTCTTATTCCAAATATGGCCTTCCTGTGTCTCTCCAATATGGCCAACTTAAATTTCAACCAAGTCCTTAATGTTTTCCCTATACATATTTCTGCACACCGATGCGGAACCAATCATATGTATCTAGTGCCCTGCTCCTAAAAAGAATAAAAAATTGTCAATGTCCTCAAATTCTATACTCTATCTCCACAGCTCATTAAGACTTTGATTCTTTGGGTTCCTGGTTTCTGCCCTTCAATTCAAAAATTTACTGCAAATAAAAATTGTAGAAAGAATGACCATATTTATTTTGGAATAGGTAACAATCCTGTATTGACTGTTACCCCAATGTCTGAAAAAGTATTATCATGTATGTTTTCCAGTTTTAGAGTTGATTTCTTATTTAATTTATAAACCAACCACTCTGACAAATGCAAAGAACTGAGGGGAGAAAAATATAATGGCTATGAAAATAATCATTATAAGGATCTTTCACTACACTAGAAAGAGATGATGCTTAAATTTGCATGGTACAACTAGACAATGAGATACGTTAGAATTTAAATCACCTATCTTGAAAAAATTGAACATGGTAGTTGAGAGATGTCAAGAATGATTTAATTCCTTTTTAATAAAATAGAAAAGTTGCAGTTTTACAGAAAAATCATGCATAACATACAGAATTTTCATATAACCCCCTTTTATTAACACTTTATATTAAGTTGTACATTTGTTACAATTCAATAATGAATATTAATGTAATTACACTATTAACTAGAGGCCATGGCTTACTTTAGCACACTGTTTGTGTTTTACAGTCCTATGTGTTTTTATAATTTTTATTTTGCTATCCTATATACAATCTAAAATAGACCCCTTTAAACCACATTCAAATACATAATTCGGTGCTGCTAATTATGTTCACAGTCTTGTGCTACCATCTTTACCATCCATAACTAAAACTCTTCCATCACCCCATATAGAAACTCTGTATACATGAAAAGTTAACACCCCAATTCCTGTACCAACCTCAGACCCTGGTAATCTATAGTCTATTTTTTTTACTATGAATTTGCTTTTTATAATGATTTCATAAGAATGAAATCATGCAATTCGTGTCCTTTTGTGTCAGGATACTTTCATTCAACTTGTTTTCACCCATGTGATTATTTGATGCTGGATGGACAAAAAATCATGTCCTTAGGGAAAATTCATTCCTGTGAATGTGAAGTTGTTGTAGGTGGGAGCTTTTGATTATATGACATCAGTAGGGCATGACTCATGGTGGGCCTTTATCCTCTTACTGTAGTCATTTATAAATGGGAGAGAAACAGAGAGAAACCCACAGACTTGCAAAGAGAAAAGACCACAGAAGCAGAGAGAAAAAGTCAGCAGAAGCAAAAGCTGAAGCAATGAGACCTGAAAGAGAAGGGAGCCCAGGAGACCCCACTTTGTGCCTTGTCATATGGCAGAAGTGTCAAGGATCACCAGGAGTCAGTCTTTGGGTAGGAAAGCATTGCCCAGTGAAGCCTTGATTTGGAAATTTTCATGGCTTAAGAACTACAAGCTTATATTAATAAATCCACATAGTAAAAACAAACCCATTTAATTTGTAGCCTAGCAAACTAAAACAATGCATGTTTCACAACATCATTCCTTTATATGGCTGAATAATATTCCATTGTATGTACATACCACATTTTGTTTATTCATTGGTTGCTTCCATATTTGGCAATTTGGAACAATATAACAAAGGATATAAGTGGATAAATATTGTTTGAGTTTGTGCTTTCAATTTGGGTATATATCCAGAAGTGGGATTGCCATTTCCTATATGGCAATTCTATAATTAATTTTTGAGGAACTAACAAATAGTCTTCTACAGTAACTACACCATTTTATAATCCCCCAACAATGAATAAGTATTCATAAATTCCATATCCTCACCAATACATGTAATTTTATGCTGTATAAAATAGTATCTTAGTACAATGTTTTAAATTGTAGGTATGAAATATCTCATTGTATTTCTGACTTGCATTTCCTAAAAACTAATGATGTTGAGCATCTTTCCATGTGCATTTTGGCCATTTATATATCATCTTTGGAGAAATGTCTATTCAAATATTTTATCCATTTTTAAGTGGGTTACAAGGTTCATTTGTATTAAACCCTTATTTGATATGGGTTTCCAAATAATTTCTCCCATTATGTAAGCTGTCTTTTTGCTTTCATGATAAAGCCTTTTTTTGTTGTTAAGCTACCATGAATTTTGGAATTTTCTCTATACATAACACATTTATTTGTTTCAAAAATTAAAAAATCTATGGGGAGTTGTGATGAGTGATTAGTCTGTGGTCACTGTCCATAGGCATGATGTCACTATCCATGAGGTGTGGGATAACCTGAAAATGAAGTGGATGGTGGTGGTAACCCTCTTGACCCTTTCCTCTTTGCTTGTTACCTTCTGTTAACACAGCCTTTGAGGGTGTGTGTTGCAAGCTTCAGGGTGTGTATGCTTCTAAGCTGCCCATTCTTAACTTGCCTGTGTGTCTCAGCAGGCTAATGCTAGTAAATGACCAATGCCTCAATTTCTCTTATGAGACTTATTAGGCTTTCTGTCCCCTTCTTCTTCAGGTCCCTATTCTATCCTGCCTCAAATACAAGTTTTAACTAATTTTCTTCAAGACACAACAAAGACTTCAGTGTGGATCTACCTGCTATTTAGGATTTCTACCTATAGTTGGAATAATCCAGAGGTAAGATTTTCATGTTAAGTTGATTCTGGACATTAAATGGAGAGAAAATCCTATGTCCTGTTAGGATTTTTTTCAACATGATAGCCACTTCTCCATTGTTTTCACTCAAAATCAAAGAGCTTGTAGAGTCTGTTCAAAATACTTCTCATGTCCATTGGCTTAACCAGTCCCTATTTAATTGCAGCCAGCTAGAGGCACTCATAGGAACTAGAGTAATTATGGCTGTCATGCTGTGATTGGCAAAACCTTAATTTTGCTAAGTTAGATAATTTTTTAATCCTCTCTTGATTATCTTTCTCAATGTTCCCATCAAGCTGAAGATTCACAATCACAGAAATTTTCTTGGGTGCCAGGAGATAACAAAAACCAACCAAAGCAAAAAGTGCCTTCCCCATTCTTTGCAAAATAATTTTGCTTTTTCTCTTACTTTTCTTCAGATACTAGCCACTTGTCAATAATATAAATCTGAGGAAATGCAAAGTGCAGGAACCCCATTGTCTTATCTGAGACTAAGGTGAACCTTGGAAACTGCTTTTTTTCCCTGGGTTATTGTTTGCTTGTGACCTTAGTAATTCTGCAGTTAACTGTTAATGGGAGTTCCAATGCTCTCTCACCTCCTTATTAAATAGACTTTCTTCCCTTCCTGAGTGCTTTATTGTAAGACTTAATGCAAGTAGTCCTTTGACCCAGGCCACATCAATGTAATTGTTTTTTACTTCTTTATTTTTCTCTTCCTCTTACTTTCCTTTTTTTTGTGGATCTAACATTTTTGGAATTGAACATAAGCAACTACAAAGATATTGAATAAGTGGTACTGAGTGTTAAAAAGGACCCTTAACCCTAGAAGTAAACAAAAATATAACAGTCCAGAAAAAGAAACTAACCAATTGAAAAAGCAAGTAAAGATAAATAGATGCCGAGACTTCATCAAAACTTTACAATTCATAATAAGAAACAGGAAGTGATGGTCCAATCTAATGAACAAACTAAAAAACAAGAGGAGGTACACAATGTAGAAACACTAATCAAAGATTTCTAAACAATTTTCCTTAATCAATTTGAAGAAATGAAGAAAAGGAAAAGATATCAAGAAGACACTGGGTAAATATAAAGAAGAAACTGCAAGCATACATTAAAAGACAACAAGTCTGATGGTGATGAAAGGTACAATGCAAGAAGTTAAAAATACACTATATTGAGAAGGGCTACTGATGCTTGATATATGTAGAAGTTTTAATTAACTTGACTTTAAAAATGTGGAAATGGATAGAGTTGATGTTATCACATTATAGTGAATAGCAGAGAATAATCTAAAGCTAGAGAATAATTTAGGGACTGAGCAACACAGTGAACCCAGAGGTGAATGGGAAACGTAGTTGATTCTATAGAAGTAAGAATGTCCTTCTGTAAGCTAGAGTGGATGTATGTCACTATTGCAGGGTGTTGGAAATGTGCAGAAGCATGGGAAAAATTCAATTGGTATGCCTATGGACTGTGGTTAGCAGCAATAGTTTAATATTCTTACATCAATGCCAAAGATGTACTGTGTTGATAATGGAGGTGTATGGAAAAAGTGTCCAAAAGTACACTATGGACCATGGTTGGTAACAATAATCTTATGATAATATTTTATAATCTGTAACAAATGTTCCACTATCATGTGGTATGTTGGTGAAGGAGTGTTGTATTGATATTTTACACATGTGCACTATTGTTTTATAAGTTCACAACCACTGTAATAAAAATATATTAAAAATATTAATAATATGGTGGGTTGGGGAAGATACACCAAATGTAAGATATGGACTATAGTTAGTAGTAATATTTTGTTTACAAAATTTGTAACAAAAATTTGGACTTTCAAAATTTGTAACAAATGTTTCACAACAATGCATGATGTTGGTGATGGGGTGATGTATGGGACCCCTGTATGATTTTATGCATGTTTGTTTTGTAAGTTCACAATGTTTAATGTACACTTACTGTTTATGTATGTTCATGTATGAATGATATATTTAAATAATTTTTTAAAAGAATAAAAGATCTAAAATACACTAGATGCACATAACAACAAATTTGAACAGGCAAAGGAAAGAATGAATGACATCAAAGATAGTATACCAGAAATCACAAATACTAGATGAAGATAAAAAAATGGAAAAAAATATCAGAAATTACTGAATGGCAATACAAAATGCACAAATATGTGCATTATGGGCATTCCAGAAGGAGAAAAGAAGAGTAAAGAAGAATAAGGAGTTTTGGAGAAAGTATAGGTTCCAAATTTCCCAACTTTAATGAAAGACATGGATATACAGGTCCAGGAAGGTCAGCATATTCCAAGCACAATAAATCCTAGCAGATCTACTCTGAGACACATATTTATCAGATTGTGAAATTACCAAGACAAGGACAGAAACCTGAAAGCAGCAAGAGGAAAGATCCATCACATATATAAGGGAAGCTTATATATGTGCTTTGAGAAGCACTGCTTTCTCAAATGAATCATGGAGGCATGAAAACAATGGCATGACACAGCTAAAGAGCTGAAAGGAAAAAAAAAAAAACCGGCCAGCTAAGAATTCTGTATTCAGCGTAATTGACTCTCAAGAATACGTGAGAGTTCAAAATATTCACAGATAAATTAAAATTGAGAGAATTTGTCAACAAGAGTCCTGCCTTTCAAAAAATACTAAGGGAGTTCTGCAAGTTGAAAGAAAAGATACAGGAGAGTGAAAGGGTTGGAGGAGAGTTGAGAAAGGAAGATTGTTAGTAAGAGTAACTACAAGGATAAAAAGAGAAAAATAAAACACGACATAAATACATAAACAAAAAATGGAAAAGTAAGTATTACCTTTTCAGTAATAACATTGAATATCAATGGATTAACCTGTTGAATCCAAAGACACAGATTTGCAGAATGGATAGGGAAATAGGACCCATCCATATGCTGTCTATAAGAAACCCACCTTAGACCTGGGGCTGCAAGGAGATCTAAATTGGAGAGATGACACTTCTTCAGTCATAGTGGGGGATATCAATACACAATTACACCATTAGATAGAACATCTCAACAGAGTCTCCATAAAAAAATTGAATTTTTTTATTATATTATTTTATTTTATATTATTTTATATATTTTATTTTTTAAAAATACTTATACAAATGTCACATAAAAAATATAGGGGACTCCCATATGCCCTGCTCCTCATACATCCCACATTTTCCCACATTAATAACATCCTTCATTAATGAGGTACATTCAGTGAAATTGAGGAACACATTTTGGAGCATTTCCAAGTATAAAGTTTACATTGTAGTTTACACTCTCTCCCAAACAATTGTGTAGGTTGTGGCAAGATATACAATGGCTTGTATCTGTCACTGCATTGTCATTCAGGACAATTCCCAAGTCCCCAAAATGCCCCCATATTATACCTATTTTTCCCTCTCCCTGCTCTCAGAACCTCCAGTAGCCACTGCCTCCATAACAATGTTATAATTTCTTCCATTGCTAGAATCACAAGTGTGTAGTAGAATACCAGTAAGTCTACTTTAGTCCAAAGTTCATGCCCAATCATGAGGATTCTGGGATGGTGATTTCCACTCCACCTGTAATTGAGAAGGGGCTGTGATCCCATAGAGCCAATGGATGGGACTATCTTGCTTGTAGTTGTAGACCCTCTCGGATCCTTTTTATTGTAGATGTCCATCATTACCTCAATGTTAGTTGTCCTAGGTGAGACCAATTAACTGGAGAGTAGGTGTTGCAACTCCGTTGAGATTCAGGGACCAGCTGGCATTGGACTGCCCAATGATTTAAGTCTCTTGGAAATACACCTACCAACTATAATACTAATTATAGATTCAAATAGAAGGTCAGAAGAACCATGTGTAGGGAAACCACAACTGAGTCCAACTCTTTCACTCTGAGGAGCATAAATTACAAAGTTCAACCCACTGGCAAGGCACCAAACTCCTGCCCTGACTATAGTGTCTGGATGTCTCCAGAACCCTCAGGAGACTGGCTATTTTGGGCAGTATCTGCTTTGGCAGTCAAAGAGATCCTGCTGTGACATGCATAGGCATAACCTCTGGAATGAACTCCCAGCTCACTTTGAAGTCACTTAGCAATATAAACTCATTTGTCTTTAAACTTTATCCCTTTGGTCAAGGTCTTTTACCAGTTACATTGCTAGTAGATGCTTGGTAGTACTTCCTCAGTGGCAGGTATTCTTATCCCTAGGAGTCATGTCCCACACTGGGGTAAGGTAATATATTTATATACAGAGTTGGGCTTAGAGAGAGGCCATATTTGAGCAACAAGGAGGCTTTCAGGAGGCAATGATTGGGCATCTTATAATAATAGGCTGAGATTCAAATTCAAGAGTAAAGGTTCACATGCACCAGTCAACAATATCAAGGGCCCATTAATGGACACATTTATATGCATTATATGTATGCCTATGGGAGCTTCCTCCCATGTATTCTTGGTAGCTGACACTCTTCACCAATGATCCTCCCCTACCAATTCTAACCCTTCTGTGATCCAAAACTTCTTCAAAATTGAAGCCAATAAAATATCCAAATACAATTAATAAGAAAATGAAATAACAGTTTTAAAAATACAAAATAAAATAAAAAAAAATAAAAAATAAATAAAATAATAAAAATTTGGGATAATAAAAAATAATGAAAAAATACTTTTTTTCCCCCACATTTTGCCTTTCATCATTGTAAGATCTGTTGTGCTTTATGTACTGTGACATTTTCTTCCATTTATTCCTACAGTGTGTTACTTTTTCTTTTCATTTTGTCCTCAAAGAAATTTTTGGTTACAGAAAAGCCATGTACCTAATACAAGGGACTACCATATACCCAAAAATCTTCCCAAAATGCTCCCTGTTCATTCTATTCTATTCATAGATACTTGCAACAATACTGAGGCCTTGACACAATGATCTGCTTTCCACTATGGGGCAATACGCATGTTCTCAAGAGACTCCTGCCCCTCTATTTGAGAACATAGCAGGCTTCCCAGGATGGGAGTTCACCTCCTTGTAGGTCATTATGTGGGTCTCCATCATTAACATAACACACTATGGCAAGATGAGCACTCACACACTCCCTAGAATTCTACCACAGGTGCAGCATGTCCCAAATGCCCCCAATATCCAACACCCAAAATCAGCAACCCTCTCTTGCCATATTGTCAAAGGAACATTCCCAGTATTGTAGTTTCAACCATGTGCCCACTAATTCCCAGTGTTCTACTGCTCCCACCTCCAACCTTCCCCAGTTCCATGAACAGTCCAACCCACACTCCCCACCCCACCCTACTGACAAACCAGCACCAGCCAATCTAAAAGTAACCTTACACCATTCTCAATACCCTCCACTGTACAACTACACACTTCCACCTTATCATATATTTTGCCCATATGGGCATTGCCTCAAAACATTCTTCTCCCTTTCTTTTTCCTATAAACCTATCTTCTGGACTCTAGCTTTGTGTGTCTGCTCAATTTGCTTAAATTTATATCAGTGAGGTCATATAATATTTGTCCTTCAGTGCCTGCCATGCATCATTTAACATAATGTCTTCAAGATTCATCCATGTTATCCAGCGGGTTAATAATGTATTCCTTCTTACAGCTGAGTAATATCTCATTGTATGTATATACCACACTTTGTTTATACATTCATCTGTTGAAAGGCATTTGGGTTGATTCCAACTGTTGGCAATAGTGAATAATGCCACTATGAACATTGCTGTGCATATATCAGTTCATGTCTTTGCTTTCTGTTCTTCTGGGTATGTACCCAGTAGTGGAATTGCTTCATCATATGGCAGTTCCATAGTTAGTTTTCTGAAGAAACTTCACACTGTCATCCACAGTGGCTGTACCATTCTACATTCCCACCAGCAGTGGATGAGGGCTCCTATTCCTCCACATGTTTTCCAACACTTGTAGTTCTCTGTTTTTTTAAATAGCTGCCAGTCTAATGGGTGTAAATAGATATCTCATTGTAGTTTTGACTTGCGTTTCCCTAACAGCTAGTGATGTTGAGCATATGCTTTTTAGCTATTTCTATTTCTTCTTTGAAGAAGTGTCTATTCAAAATACTTGCCCATTTTTTAAATAGTTTTTTTGTCTTTTTATTTTTGAAGTGTAAGATTTCTTTATATATGCAGGATATTAGGCCCCAATGAGATATAGGGTTACCAAATATTTTTGTCCATTGAGTAGTGTGCCTTTTCACTTTCTTGACAAACGTCTTTTAGGTGCAAAAATTTTTAATTTTGAGGAGGTCTAATTTATCTATTTTTTTTCTTTCATTGCTCGTGCTTTGGGTGTAAAGTTCATGAATCCATTTCCTAATACAAGATCTTATAGATGCTCCCTTACATTATATTCCAAGGTCTTTATGGTCTAGGATGGATCTTGAATTGGATCTTTTTCCTTAATCCATCTTGAGTTAATGTTTGTGTAAGGTGTGAGATGGTGTTCCTCTCTCATTCTTTTGAATATGGATATCCAGTTCTCCATGCACCATTCATTTCAGAGACCATTCTCTCCTTGTTGAATGGGCTTTGTGTCCTTGTCAAATATCAATTGACTCTGTATGCAAGTATCTATATTAGATCTCTCATTTCAGTTCCATTGGTCATTATGTCTATCATTATGCCAATACCATGAAGTTTTGACCATTGTAGCTTTGAGGTATGTTTTAAGGTCAGGTAGTGTGATTTCTCTGTTTTCACTTTCCCTTTTCAATATATCTTTGGCTATTTGGGGCTTGTTGCCCATCCAAATAAATTTCATAGTTACTTTTTCCAATTCATTAAAAAATGATGCGGTGATTTTTATTGGGATTGAATTAAATCTGTAGACCAGTTTGAGTAGGATAGACATCTTAATGAGGTTTAGTCTTCCTATCCATGAACAGGGAATATTCTTCATTTATTTAAGTCTTTGATTTCCTTTAGCAGTATTGTGTAGTTTTTCGGCATATAACTCATTTACATCCCTAGTTAAATTTATTCCTAGGTATTCAATTCTTTTACTTGCTATTGTAAATAGGATTTTTTTCTTGATTTCCTCCTCAGGTTGCTAATTATTGGTGTAAAAAATGCTACTGATTTTTGCACATTGATCTTATAACATGTAACTTTACTGTACTCATTTATAAGGTCTAAAACTTTGTTGTAGATTTCTCAGAGCCTTCTATGTATAGGATCATGTCACCTGCACATAGTGATTTTTTTCTTCTTCCTTTCCAATTTGATGCCCTTTATATCTTTTTCTTGCCTAAGTGCTTGAGCAAGTACTTCTAAAACAATATTAGGTACAGTTGGTGAAACTGGGCATCCTTGTCTTTTTCCCAATCTTAGAGGGAAAGCTTTTAAGATTTCACCATTGTATATGATATTAGCTGTGGGGTTTTCATATATACCCTTTATCATTTTGAGGACGTTCCCTTCTATTCTTATATTTTGCTGTGTTTTTATCAGAAAAGTTAGAGGTATTTTGTTGAATGCTTTTTCTGCATCTATAGATATGATCATGTGTTTTTTCTTTTGATCTGTTTATGTGTTGTATTACATGCATTGATTTTCTTATGATGAATCATCCTTGCATATCAGGAATGAAACCCACTTGGTCATGTTGTGTGATGTGTTGTTGACGTGTTGTTGAAAATGATTAGTAAGTATTTTCTTGTGGATTTTAGCATCTGGGTTCATTACATAGATTGCTCTATAATTTTCTTTTCTTGTGGCTTCTTCATTTGACTTTAGTATTAAGGTGATGTTGGCATCATAGAATGATTTAGGCACTGTTCCCTTTGCTTCTATTTTTTTGAAGAATTTAAGTAGGATTGGTGTTAGTTCTTTGTGGAATGTTTGGTAGCATTCGCCTGTGAAGCATCTGGTCCTGGGTTTTTCATTGTTGGAGGTTTTTGATGACTAATTCTATCTTTTTACTTGTGACCAGTCTGATTAGTTCATCAATTTCTTCTTTTGACAATGTAGGCTGATTGTGTGTTTCTAGGAATTTGTCCACTTCCTCTTAATTATCCCTCTTTTTGGCATGTAATTTTTCAAAGTATCCTCTTATGATACCCTTTATTTCTGTGGGATCAGTGGTGATATTCCCTTCCTCAATTATTGATGTATTTGCATCTTTTCTCTTTGTTAGTCTAATGAAGTGTTTATCAAATTTATTAATCTACTTAAGAACCAGTTTTTGGTTTTGTTTATTTTTTCTATGACCTTTATTATTTTCACTTTCATTTATTTCTGTTCTAATATTTTATTACCTTTTTCTACATTTTTGGAATTCATTTATTGTTCTTTTTCTAACTCTTTGGGGTGTGCTTTTAGCTCTTTGATTTTAGTTTTTTCTTCTTTTTTAATATAGGCATTTATGGCTATGAATTTTCCTCTGAATACTGCATTTGATGCATCCCATTGGTTTTGATGCGTTCTGTTGTCATTTTCATTTGTTTCAAGGTAATTATTGATTTCTTTAGAAATTTCCTCCTTGACTCACTGCCTGTTGAAGAGTGTGTTATTTAACTTCATTCCATATCATTGTGCCTGATATGATTCTTTGGCCCTTACTGATTTCCAGCTTCATTCCATAGTGGTCAGAGAAATTACATTCTATAATTTCAATCTTTCTGAATTCATTAAGAATTGTTCTGTGACCTAGCATGTGGTCTATACTGGACAATGATTCATGTGCACTCAAGAAGAATGCATACCCCACTGTACTTGGGTGTAATGTTATATATATATATATGGCCCAGGTCCTCTAATGTATTATTCAAAGTCTTTGTTTCTTTATTGTTTCTCTGCTAGAAGTTTTGTGTAATGGTGATAATGGTGTATTGTAGTACCCCACTATAATTTTAGCGGCATCAATTTCTCCATTTAGTTTTCCCAGTTTTTGTCTCATGTATTTTGAGATGCCTTTGTTAGGTGCATAAATGTTTATGGCTGTTCTTTCTTCTTGGTAGATTACCCCTTTTATTAATATATAGTGTGTGTCTTTATCACTTACAATCGTTTTGTATTTAAAGTCTATTTTGTCTGATATTAATAAAGATACTCCCACAATTTTTTGATTATTGTTTGCTTGTAAAATTGTTTTCCAACCATTCACTTTCAGATTACTTGCATACCTGGCTTTAAGGTGGGTTTCTTGTAGAGAATATATAGCTGGGTCATATTTCCTTATCCATTCTGCTAATCTTTGTCTCTTGATTTGTGAGTTATGTATATTAACATTCAATGTTATTACTGTGAATGGATTACTTACATTAGCCATATTTTCTTTAGGATTATTTATATTATATGTTGTTTTTATTTCTCTTACTTTATCATTTTAGTTGTTCTTACACTCTCTTCCAACTCTCTCTCTCTTATTCCTTTTAAACTTTAGAACTCAAGTTAGTTTTTCTTGAATTGCAAATTTCTTGTTGACATATTCTCTTAATTTCTGTTTATCTGTTAATATTTTGAGCCCTTCCTCATTTTTGAATGCTGTTTTGCTAGGTAGAGGATTCTTGGCTCTAATTTTTTTTTCCTTTAGCTCCTTAAATATCATACTACTGCCTTCTTTTCTCCGTGGTTTTAGAGAATAAATCAGCATGTAATCTTATCCTGCTTCCCGTGTATGTGATGGTTCTCTTTTCTCTTGCTTGTCTCAGTATTCTCTCTTTGTCTTGAGCATTGGAATTTTTGACAAGTATATGTCTTGGAATATGCCTATTAGGATTTATGCTGTCTGGGGTATGCTGCACTTCCTGACATGTACGTCCATCTCCCTCAATAAATTTGGGAAATTTTCAAACAGTATTTCTTCCAATATTCCCTCTGTCCCCTTTCCCTTCTCTTCTCCCTCTGGGATGCCTATAATGCTTTTGTTTGTGTGTTTCATGTTGTCATGCAAATCCTTAATTCCCTGCTGAATTTTTTGTATGTTTTTATCTAACTTTTCTACTCTCTGATTTCAGATGTACTGTCTTCCACATTGCTGATTATTTCCTCTGCCTCTTCAAATCTTCTGTGTGTGCTTCCAGTGTATTTTTGATTTCTTGAATTGGGCCATTCATCAACATCATATTCATTAACATTTTATGTAAGTTTACAACTTCTTCGGTATGTTCTCCCAGTGTCCTCTTAATATCCTTAATCTCTGACTTTACTTCATTAAGTGGATTCATGATATTCATTTGGACATTTCTGATTAGTTTTACATGTTCTGCATCTCCTCCTGGTTTTCAGTTTTTTGTTGGACTGGGTCCTGTCTTCTTGTTTCATAGTATGCCTTGTAATTTTATGTTGGTGTCTAGGCATCTGTTTATCTTGATGAGTTTATTCGGTGGATAAGCTTCTCTCTCTATTCTATGATTTTATTTTGTTGTTTTTGTGTGTGTGGTAAGGTTTCACTTTGACACTTCATTCCTGACATTCTATTTCCTTGTTGTTGTCTATGTTCCAAAAGCAGGTCTCCAAGGCAGCCTCTGGTTCTTTCTCTGTTGTTTTAGTGAAAGTTGAGTCTTATCTGCTTAATAAATTGGCCATGTTCCCACAATCCCAGAAATCTTAATAATACATTAGAGAAACTTGACCAAATGGTCTTATAAAGTACATTACACACCAAAACAGCAGGATATATCTTTTTCTCAAGTGCTCATGGATCATTCTCCAAGATAGTATATATGCTAGGTCATGGAACAAGTCTCAAATAATTTAGAAAGATTGAAATTATACAAAGCAATTTCTCTTACAAGAATGAAATGGGACCGAAAATTAATAAGAGTTAGAGAACCAAAATAGACACAAAGATATGGAAATAAAACATCACACTCTTAAACAATCAGTGGGTCAACATGGAAATTGCCAGAGAAAAGAGTAACTACCTCAAAGGGAATGAAAATGAGAACACAAAACACCAAAATTAACAGTATTTTGTTTACATTAAAAAAGAAGAAAGACCTAAAATCAAACATTTAAATGTACCCCTGGAGGAACTAGGAAAAGGAAAACAAACTAATCCCAAAAGAAGCAGAAGAGAGAAAATTTGAACCATTACAGCAGAATTAAATGAAAATTAGATTAAAAAACATTAGACAAGATTAACATAACCAAAACCTGGTTCTCTGATAAGATTAATAAATATCACAGACCCTTAGCTAGACAAACAAAGAGAAAAACAGAGAAGATACAAATAAAATCAGAAATGAGAGAGGGGATAACAACTCTGACCCCATAGAAATAAAGAGTATCATAAGATCACATTTTCAAAAAAAAATATGCCAACATAATGGACAATTTAAAGGAAACAGACAAATTTCCAAAAACATATGAAACTTATATTGACAAAAGAAGAAATAGAGGAATTCATCAGACAAAATAAAGGAGTTTGTTTGAATTAGTCATAAAAATCTCCCAAAGAATAAAAGCCCAGGAAAAGATGGCATCATAGGTGAATTCTACCAATCATTCTGGAAAGAACTAATATCAATTCTGTTCAAACTCTTCTAAAAAACTGAAGAGAAGGGACCATTATCTAACTCATTTTATGATACCAAAATTATCCTAATACCAAAGCCATGTAATGATGCTACAACACTGAAGGCCAATCTCTCTAATACACTTAGATGTAAAATTCCTCAACATGTAATATAATCCAACAATACATCCAATGAATTACACTTCATAATCAAGTGTGTTTTAACCCAGATTTTCAAGAATGGTTCAACATAAGAAAATCAATCAATGTAATACACCAAATTAACAGATAGAAGTAAAAATTCAAATTATCATCTCTATCAATGCAGAAAAGGCACTTGAGAGAATACATCATCCTTTATTGAAAAAAAAAAAAACTTCAAAAGATAGGAATAGAAGGAAACTCCCTTAACATGGTAATGGCATATATGAAAATCCCACAGCTATTATCATACTCATTGGTGAAATGTTAAATGCTTTCCCTCTAAGATCTGGAACAAGGTAAGGATGCCCATTATCACCACTCTTATTTCACATTGTATTAGAAATACCTGCTTATGGACTTAGGAATTAAAAATAAGTAAAAAACATCCAAATTGGAAATGAAGAATTGAAAATGTCATTAATTACAGATGACATGATCATATAAGAAGAGAGTTCCAAAAAACTACAGCAAAGCTTCTAGAGCTGGGAAATGAGTTCAGTAAAACGGCAGGGCATAAGATTAACATGCAAAAATCAGTAGCATTTCTGTACACTAATAGTGATCAATCTGAGGAGGAAGTCAAGAAAAAATTTCTTTTTAAAATAGCAACAAAAAGAGCCAAATATCTAGGAATAAATTTGACTAAGGATGCAATGGATTCATACACAGAAAACTATACAACATTGCTAATGGAAATAAAAGAACATCTAAATAAATGGATGAATATTCCATCTTCATATATTGGAAGAGTAAATATCACTATGATGCCTATCCTTCCCAACTGATTTAGAGATTTAATGTAATCCCAATAAAATTTATAACAGCATTTCTTTCACTAAACTCAAAAATCCAAATATCAATTTGGAATGATAAGGAACACCAGATAGCCAAAAACATCTTGAAAGAGAAAAACAAAATTCAAAGGTTCATGCTACCTGACTTTAAAGCACATTACAAAGAAACAGTGGTCAAAATTGCATGGTATTAGCATTAAGAGACAAATTGACCAATGGAACAGAATTGAGATTTCAGATATAGACCAGTGCATATACACTAGCTGATATCCAACAAGGCCAGCAAACACACTCAATTGCGACAGAATAGTCTCTTCAACAAATTTTGTTCAGAGAACTGGATATCCATACGCAAAAGACTAAGAAAGGATCACAATCCCATGCCCCATACAAATATTTACTATAATGAATCAAAGACTTAAATATAAGAGCCAAGATAATAAACATCCTAGAAGATAATGAAGGGAAGCTTCTACAAGATCTTGCAGTAGAAAATGGTTTCATAAACTTTATACCCAAAGTTCAAGCAATGAAAGATAAATTAGATAAATGAGACTTCCTGAAAATTAAAAAAAAAAAAAGAGCCCTTCAAAATAGTTTGTCAGGATAATGAAAAAGCAGCCTACTCAGTGGGAGAAAATATTTTGGAAAACACTTTCCAACAGTGGTCTAATATTCAGCATATATACATAATTCTTATATTTCAAAAATAAGAAAAACATACAACCTATTTAAAAATGGGCACAAGATTTGAATAGACACTTTTCCAAAGAGGAAATATAAATGGCTAAAATGCAAATGAAAAGATTCTCAAAATCAATAGGTATTAGGGAAATGTAAATCAAAACTACAACGAGATATCAACTAATACCTACTACGCTGGTGACTATTAAAAAACAGTTATCTACAAGTGTTGGAGAGGATGTAGAGGAATGGGAACACTCATCCAGTCCTGATGGGAATTTAGAATGGTGCATTCACTTTTGAGGATGGTGTGACGGTTCCTCAGGTAGCTTTTTATAGAATCACCACATGATCTAGCAATCCCTCTATTAGAGATATACCCTGAAGAATTGCAAGCAGGGATATGAACAGATATATGCGCAGCAATGTTTATTGTGACATTATTCATAATTGCCAGAAGTTGGAAGCAACTCGTGTGTCAATCAATGGATGAATGGATAAACAAAATGTGGTATGAAAATTTGGATTATTACTCACTTTTCAGAAGGATTGAAGTATTGACATGTGACAACATGGATGAATCTTGAAGACTTCTTGTTTTTGAAGAAAGCCAGTCACTAAAGGAAAAATATTGCATGATCTCACTGATATGAACTAAGGATATGGAACAGACTCATTGAGGGAAAATCTGGAAAATATGTAAACAGTTCATAGAAAGGGAGTAGACAGTGGTGAGCCAATACCCAATCTTGGCAGAATCTATGATAAAGTGGATGGTCATGGTTTGGCAGTGGATGAGGGTGATGGTGGTTCAGCAATGAGAATGGGGTAGATCATGCTGGAGTGTGAGTGTGATTCTGTTTGGGCCATCCATATTGCTGGGGGCAAGGCTGGAGAAAGGAACAGTTGAACTTTGGGGAGATGGAAGAGGGTGCTTGAGAATATAATTGTGGGAGTGTTCTTTCTATATTTATGGCAGGGAAGGGTCACTAGTGCAGGGTGTCATTGGTGGGGCAACGTGTGGGGAAGGGTGCATCTGGCACATGCCTCTATATAATGTGAGTGTGTTCCTGTTGTCATAGGGTATTACCTCAGGAGGTGGATGTCCACACAGTAACCAATGAAATATTAAACTCCCATCCTGGGGAATCTTGTTATATTCTCAAATAGAGTGGCAAGAATCTCTAGAGTACATAGGAAGTGTTTAACCAAAGAAAACAGAAGAGTATGCCAAGCATTTTATATTAATGGTGTATTTATGAACTGTAGTCTTGTAAAATTGAAACTTAGCCTAATAATCACTATTGCATAGGACTTACCTCCTGGAAAACTTTTTATTATTAAAATGTGACCTCTCTCTAAGCCAAACTCACAAAATAAACTCAGTACCTTCTCCTAGGTATGGGACATGAATCCTGGCAACAAGGGATTAATACCAAGTTCCAACAAGTGATGTATATGCAAAAAGACCTTGTATTAAAAGAACTTAAAAAAAGAATTTTTTAAATAAAAAAGTGTTTTTATGACTAAGAGATTTCAAAGTGAGTTGAGAGATCATTTCTGAGGTTATGCTTATAAACATCTCAGCAGATCTCACTAATTGACACAGTAAACAAAGCCTAGTAATATATATTACCTAAGAGTTACCTGCTGGAAGCCCACTTGTTGTTCAAGTATGGCCTTTCTCTAAACAAAGCCTCAGACCAGGGTGATTCTAAGGGCTCTAGGGACACCTGCACACTACAGGAAAGGCACTCAGGCACATGAAATAAAAATATCATTATTGAGCCTTGTCTTAGAATATATGATCATCTTTTTCACCAATGTAATATTGTCAGACTAATTTATAATTCCCCTAAACATGATTTTTCTACCTTGATTCTTTGAACATCTAGCACTGTGCTCATTAAGTATACGTCCTAAAGACTTAAATCTTTGGTTTGTCCACAAGCTACTTGAACCCTGAATCTCATCAGAGTTGACCAGGACAACTAACAAAATGATGATGATGAACAACATCAACCCAAAAACCAAAAACGTTTTCTATAACTGCAGCAGAGCAGTCTCTGCCATCTGCCCCATAAGATCTAAGACCCTGCTCAGTATTAAGCAGATTGAGCATCACCATCCCCAAATCCTCAAGTTTGAGGAATGAAAAAATGTAAAGGAGGAATGCAACAATGGACCAAAGTGGACTTATTGTTATTGTAGTAAAGGAAAAACTTGTAACTTTGATATAAATATAGTGGTTAACAGAAATTCTGAGGGGTGGAGAGGGAAGGATAGGTGGAAGATAGAGCATTATTTGGTCAATGGAATTTTTCTGCATGCTATTGCAATGACAGATACAGGCCATCATACATTTTGTCAAAACTTATAGGACTCTAAAGTGCAAAGTGTAAATCATAAGTTTAACTTTAATCCATAGTTAGTAAAAATGCTTCAATATTTCTTTGTCAATTTGTAACAGATTTTCCACACTAATGTAAGATGCTATTAGTGGGGTAAATGTGGGTGAGGGAAAGGTGAGGTATATGGGAATCCCTATACTTTCCATGTAACATTACCATAATCTAAAACTTCTCTAAAAATAAAGTTTACTATATGAAAAAATTTATATTGGCAGCTGATGTGCTTTTGGAGTTGTCCATTATTTTAGAATGTTATGGAAACAGAGGCTCTACCTTACCTCAACTGGATCCCCTATAAAGAACAGACAACTACTCAGTGACTTACCAAATGTCATCTTTCTTCTTCAGCCTATTGCTATTATTAAAATTGAGTTTCATCCCAAAAGAATAATATCAGATTACCAAGGAAGTAGTCTAAACTTTTTCCAAGCAAAGATAGGTGCAACCTAAACACCTTCAGATGATCTCACTCAGTTTTCCCTTTTGAACATGTCAGTCCTTAATTTTAATCAAATATACTCAAACTTGGATAGATGAAGGATGTATTTGTAATCCCAACAGAATAACTACATTTCAATTAAAAACACACCCATTTAATAAAAAAACATGTCACCTAAATTGAGAAGAGTAAGTTCAAAATACCTTCTTAGTCCAAGATGAAGAAAAGAACTACAAATAAATATTCAAATGTTTTAACAGGTCTGTTTCATGGTGGTATGATTGCTAAATTTCTAAAACTGTGTTATGTATATTTTAGGGTTGTGAAATTAGTAAATGTATTCATTTTTAAGATACAGTTTCCAGAATGGAAAAATGAAAAAAGGGAAGAATGTAAAAATCATCAGTA